>JAPQWV010003075.1:0-46224 GCA_027422505.1 Craterostigma plantagineum
ACATCATCGTTTATTAGGAACAATACAAATCGGCACAGTGGCAGTTTCTCGATAATCGGTAGCTCGAAATCGTTACAGTTTAGGTTGTGATCACTGTGTTTGATTTACTTTTTTTATTATTATTATTAAATGTTGATTTTCTGATCTAGATATTGTGTGTGCGTTTTGCGATTCGCGTCCTTGATCTGCGTGATTGCATTTTTTTCGTTGATCGAAAGTTGTCTTTTATTTGCTATCGACGTTTGTCTTTTACTGATTTTCTCGTTCTTCAGGCGCGTGAGATGTTCCTTTTATCTGTTTTCTTGGTGTTGAGCTAATGAGCTGACTTTTCTCCTTTCGGGGGATAAGCTGTTTGATACTGTTTTTTGCCTATTAAACATAGGAGTATCGCGTGGAAATCTGGGGACGATAGTACATCTTTTGCAAATTATTCAGATTACTGTTATTCTGCTGCAGTACATCATTCGAGGAGCAAAGTACCTTTATCTGGTATCGAGTTGAGTTTATAAATGGCTGAAATCCAAGCGTGTTCTTGATGCAGAAAGGGTTGAGCTAACTTGAAGCAATTATTCGAGTAGTGAAAGTGGGGTATTTGGATTAAGGCGGGAACCTTCCCTCCTCGATTAGACAATGATGATGCATGGCGAGGAGGAGGAAGTCTACGAATCTGTAATATTTCATCAGAGTGGAACATCAAACGAAATTTTAGGGAAGGAGAAGGAGAAGGAGAAGTTAACTTCAACTAAAGTCGCACGAATAATGGAACGTGTAAGTGAGGCAGATGATGCAATACCTAGTGTTATAGGAGCTCAGAATGAAAGATACGTACCTTTGGACATTGAAAATGATCGTAAGTTGAATTCAAGTTATGCCAGTTCGACAAAGGGTCAGGCGGGTTCCAATGGCTCTTTTGTGAAGAATCCCAAAAATCCTATCTCTGTTGCTGATGTGCTGAAAACGTTGTTTTTCATTTTGGTCTGGTACACATTCAGTACTTTCTTGACACTGTGAGTGCTCACGTTCCCTGATCAATTTTTTTTAGCCTCATGTATGTTTTGTTTCTCAAAGGTTTTTCTGCTGTTTCTCTTGATCAGATACAATAAAACGTTGTTAGGAGATGACATGGGGAAATTCCCGGCCCCTCTAATGATGAACACTATCCACTTCTCTATGCAAGCTGTTTTATCAAAAGCCATTACATTTTTCTGGTCCGATAGATTTGATTCTCCCGCTATGTCATGGAAGGATTTTGCAAGAGGTCGGAGCTTTTGCCCCTTTCCTACATTAAGCTTAATTGTATAGTTCAGGAAAAGGGTGTGTCTTTCAGTGATGCTTCAAAACTTGTGCTGATTTTATTCGTTATTTACGATATGCACCGTCTTGTTAATGTTTACCACAATAATTAACTTCTCTAGCAACTAATCCTACAGATTCCCTTTGCCTTTAACAGTTGTACCGACAGCTCTAAGCACAGCTATGGATGTTAATCTAAGCAATGCTTCCTTAGTTTTCATATCTGTTACATTTGCCACAATGGTTAGCTATTCTTCCTATGGCTTGTTACCAACTTAACAATTGGATTTTCATTTTCTTCGATTTCTTCAATTATGTTCCGGAATTTACTATTGTTCAAATTATTTCTGAGGCAATCTGGTTATCATTTCTTATTGCAGTGTAAATCAGCTTCACCAATATTTCTCCTAGTGTTTGCCTTTGCGTTCAGGTAACTATAGTAACGAGCTTTCCTGATTAAATTTATTGCATCATCTACATATTAGCATTGTATATTTGAAGATGCAAAGAGGCGTAATAGTGTGTAGAATTGATATATATCCGAGATGAGAATGCTTTTCTAAAGAGGTTACATACAGTGTACCTTTATATCACTTCTCATACATGTTCTATCTCCATTTCTTCATTTTGGTTGCAATCGTTCGTTGCTGTTGACTGCATATGTTTTACATTCTTTTTTCTGGGCTTTGACTAATCATCTTTGTCTGAAGATTGGAGTCACCAAGCCTTAAACTGCTTGGGATTATGTTGATTATCTCTTTTGGAATACTCTTAACAGGTAATTAAAATTTTCCCTTTCTTCTTTGTCATTTACCATGTACATTTGTGGAATTGGTTTTTGGAGTATAAGGTGGATATATTCTATATCTTGTATATCGTGGTCCCTGTTGCAGTTGCAAAGGAGACAGAATTTGAGTTTTGGGGTTTTGTATTTGTTATGCTCGCCGCTGTCATGTCTGGGTTTCGCTGGACGATGACACAGATTCTTCTTCAGGTACAGGCAACAGTTGTTAAACTACTTTGTTCTAGTTATGTTTCTAATTATTTGTAACTAACTTCGTTCTCCTTTTTCCTTTGTTTTGTGCTCGGTATCCAAATCTTCTATGAAGAAAGAAGTCTATGGTAAGTGATATATAGAATCATACAATTTAACGTTTCAGTTCTCTGCATTGCTAGCAATTCTGTTTAAACCTTGTGCCTGATATCATGGACTTTTGGGATAGCTACTTGAGAGTATCAATGATGATATCACTTTTTCTATCTGTGTAGGTCTCAAGAATCCTCTTACTTTGATGAGCTACGTGACTCCAATTATGGCGATTGGAACTGCTATACTCTCTCTGGCATTTGATCCATGGCATGAATTCAAGAAAACTGGTTACTTTGATAGCTCATGGCATATCTTCAGAAGCTGTTTACTGATGTTATTTGGAGGAACATTAGCTTTCTTCATGGTAACTTTCCCCATGGTTTCCATCTGAGATTCACTTCTTCCTTTGCTTAAGATCAATATAATTTGATTCTTCTGTTTTAGCAACTTACAATGTTTGGTTAAATATTATGTTTTTAGTTCCTGATATCAGTATCATTTTAATGCAGGTTCTGACGGAATACATTCTTGTCTCAGTGACCAGTGCAGTGACGGTGACAATAGCAGGGGTTGTGAAAGAAGCTGTGACCATATTGGTATGAAGAACAAAATCTTTAAATACAGTTCGAATCAATCAATATGCCATGGAAGGGCCAGAATTTCGTGCAATCATCTATATTTTTCGCTTTGGTCTGAACTTATTGTTAAAATTCACGATATTGCTTTCAGGTAGCTGTGTTCTACTTTCACGACGAGTTCACTTGGCTGAAAGGTTTCGGCCTCTTAACAATAATGGTCGGCGTTAGCCTATTCAATTGGTACAAGTAAGTATTCACACTCTTACCATTTTTCGAAAACAGACTATGTTTTCCCTTCTCTTTCTCTTTTTCAAAGAAATACAAGAACCATATGCTCTCTGCCTTCCACAGCGTAGCAGCAGCAAATAGTTGCAGAACACTGTTCTTTGAAATTCTGTAACTTTCGACAAATCCTTAGTTTCATCTTATCACATTTTTTCGCCAGATACAACAAGTTACAGAAGGGCGAGACCAGCGCTCAGTTGCCAGCTGGCACACTTCGTCGAAGTACGTTATTCTCGACGAGTTGGATGGAGATGAGGAAGAAGAAGACAGTCCTTAGAAACCTCAATTTATTTTTTCCTTTTTTTTTTTGTTGGTTATGGCTTTAAGCTCGAGAGGTTTGTTTATGTTCATTATTACAGGTTAAGGAAACAAAAGAGCTTCCTTCCACTTCATTCGTAGATTCTTCCTCCCCATTGATCTCTCTTCTTTTCCAGTTCTTTCTCTTCGGTTTTCTTTCTGCCGAAAAAAAAACAAACATTTGGACATTTCAGTCGATTGTCGTGGACCCAACCCAATGTAAACGATATACATACAACTACATACATTATACAGAATTATCAATCATTCTTTGCTTCTACCAAAATCCGATAGGAATTTTAGCCAAATAAAATTACTGTACCACAAAAATTCAACTAAGAAATCCTCCGTACGAAAAAAGAAATGAAGAAAATACACAGCCACTTGTGATTGCGTACGTGGATCACTGCTGGTCAAAAGCAAGACTTAATGTGGAAGTAGGAAGAACAGTTCCCTATCCTTGTGCTCCACGTCAACGTGTAAGAGTTTTCCTTGAATTCCACCAAGTAAACGACAAGTAGTGTGAGTATATCCAAGTCTGTCAACAACGTCGCACTCAACAGACTTTTCCAACGAGCGATGAATCCAAGCGGCCATCGTTCTATAAACACAACCCTTGTGTGGAAGTGGAACTATCCTGGAAAACACACACAGTGGAAGAAGAAAAAAGATGGTCGACATGGTTGGATTGTTCAAGGCATCAGCTGCACTTTGCTGTGCTGCTGCGGTGTTGTTCTACGCTTGGAAAGTACTGAATTGGGTTTGGTTTAGGCCCAAAAGGGTTGAGAACTATCTGAGACAGCAGGGTTTTGTGGGAAATCCTTACAGGTTTCTGTTTGGGGACTTTAGGGAAATGATCAAGATGGCCATGGAAGCGAGGAGCAAGCCCATGAACGATTTGTCCCATGATATTGCTCCTAGAGTTACACCTTTCATCTATGACGCTGTCAGCAAATACGGTACGTTATATGTTCGAAACTCAGTTTTGCATTGAGAAGGATCGTCGTCATCCTATTTGAATAGCTGCTGTGTTCCTTTTCAGTACTGTCTTGATTCTGTTTGCAGAAATGTCTGTGAAAGATAAGATTCTTTTTTTTTTAATCCCTGATTATCGTGTTCTATCCACTTGCTCAGCCTGAAAGCCGATGAAGTAGATTTCTTTAGCAAGTCTTCTTCCCAATGTTTGTCAAGAGATGTTAGAATCGTCTATGTAGTTGGAAAAAACCAATGTTCCCAATGCTATTTAGTATTCTATCTTACAGCAGCTTCTATTATAATTGGCTATTCAGGTGAAAATTGCTTCGTGTGGTTCGGTCCTAGGCCCGCGGTAACTATATTCGATCCCGAATCTGTAAGGGAGATATTGTCAAAGAGTTTTATCTTCCAGAAGAACTCATCAAATCCGTATGGGAGAATGCTCGCACGAGGGATAGCTTCTTACGAAACTGACAAATGGGCCAAGCACCGAAGGCTCATTAATCCCGTTTTTCAGACAGAAAGAGTAAAGGTAAGCGTCTCTCCTGTAATAACATTGGCACGATGCAAATTGAGCTTTGGGACTGTTAGTATCAATGCTTGCTACTAGTAACTGATATGGATAAATTTTTTTTGCTCTTAGCACATGATTCCTTCATTCTACTTGAGTTGCCGCGATATGCTGAGCAAATGGGACGAGACTATTGCGAGCAATGAATCGTCTGAAATAGACGTTTGGCCTCATCTTCAAGCTGTGACGAGCGATGCTATCTCGCGTACGGCGTTTGGTAGCAGCTATGAAGAAGGGAAGAGGATATTCGAGCTTCAGAAGGAACAGGCCGAGCTTGTGATGAAGGCGGTTCAATCTGTTTACGTCCCTGGCATGAGGTACAACCATTAACTTCTCCCTTTGCTTCTTACAAATTTAACACGGTACCAAAAAAAAAAGAAAAGTATTCGATCTTGCTTCTATCTTGCTGTTTCTTGATTTTAACATTTCTTTTTTGTATATGCAGATTCTTGCCCACAAAACTGAACAGGAGAATGAAATACATCTGCAAGGAAGTCGAATCGTCCATTCTTGGAATCATAAACAAGAGGATGAAAGCCATCGAAGCAGGCGAAAACAGCGGCGACGATTTGCTGGGCATTTTGTTAGAATCGAATTTCAAGGAAATTCAGCAACGCGGTAACAAGTTCGGTATGAGCCTCGAGGAAGTGATCGAAGAGTGCAAACTCTTCTACTTTGCTGGGCAGGAGACAACCTCTACTTTGCTCGTTTGGACAATGATTCTGCTCAGCAAATACGTTCATTGGCAGAACCTCGCCAGAGAAGAGGTCTTGAACGCCTTGGGAAGGGAGAAACCAGATTTTCAAGAGCTCAGTAACCTTAAAACTGTAAGTATATAAATACAGAAATCGTAACTACTACTGTAAGATAAGAAACATGGGAAGATGATCCGATTCAATTCAACTTTTCCCCCTTTGCAGATGACAATGATCTTCTACGAAGTATTGAGGCTATACCCGCCTGGAATCTTTCTCAGCAGAGTCACGCCGAAGGAGGTTCGATCGGAAAGTCAACCCTCCCGGCGGGAGTCAACCTCATGTTGCCAGCGCTATTATTACATCACGACAAGAAAATATGGGGCGAAGACGCTCTAGAGTTCGATCCGAAGAGGTTCAGCGAAGGCGTCACAAAGGCGACGAAGGGACACCTCACCTACTTCCCTTTCGGGTGGGGCCCGCGCATATGCATAGGCCAGAATTTCGCCCTTTGGAGGCTAAGATGGCCCTCGCCATGATACTACAGAACTATACGTTCGAGCTTTCTCCTTCTTACACGCACGCGCCTTGTACTATAATAACCCTTCAGCCCCAACATGGAGCACACTTGATTCTGCGTAGACTGTGAGTTTTACTTGAACTTGTCTGTTTGAAGCAATCTGAGTTGCCTTGTGAAGTGATGAATGGAGACAACACTTGTATTATATGTGAAATGTATGGCGTAATAAAATGTCAGCAAATTTAAGCCGTCCCCTTGAGTTGAGTATTTTATTCCTCGACCAGAAAAGGAAAAGTACCTCATTACTACTTACCGAAATTTCTTATCAGTCCCATTTGAAGTTTTTAATTCCTCCTAAATACCTCTTGAATTATTTCTTTATGTTCAGTACCAATCTGTGAAAATTTTCCTGTTTAATACCCTAAAGCTTGAAAAGACGAAAATAATCTTACTTTAAATATTGAGGAAAGCCTTCATATAATTAAGAACTTTGCAAGAATTATACCAATAAAACATGTTATTCCACCAAAAAATAAAAACATAATTCTACCAATAACCACATATATAATACCAAATGTCCTAGTATATACAAAGTCAAATTTAAGAGTATTATACCAATTGTTATCACTATTATACCAGCAAATAATGTCATTGTAATTTTACTAGACGAAGCGATTTTTGCACATTATACCGCGAAAGACGATAAGTATACCAATAAAGCTGAATAATATATACCAGGAAAATAATTATACCAGTAAATTTAATTATTATACCAAAAAACTAATATATTATGTTTTTAATTTCTCATCCAATTTCTGACAAATATGCCAACAAAGACGAGTTTTATACCAACTATTTTAGCTATTGTACAAAAAAATACACTACATAATACTATACTGACAAACGCGTTTATTATACCAGCAAATTATGATTAAATTTGCCTAGAAACATACCAACAAATGCTGATTTTATACCCATAATTTTAGTTAGTATACCAACAAATTACAATGATTGGTTTACATTTATTATACCAACAACGGACCTAATTATATTTATTATAGTATTTATCAATACCAAAAACACAACTATTTTTGTACAGTATCTATTATACTAGTACCGAGAGGTGTAATAATATCAACTTTTGTTGGTACGATAGTCACAAATTGGATGGAACTGTGACAATATAATAAATGAGTTTATTGGTATAATAAGTGAATCTATGGTATAATTATTTGAATATTTTGTTAGTATAATATTTGAGTTTTTGTATAATAATCGTTTTTCATGTATAAGCTTTAAAAACCACTTCTTATTATAAAATTATAATAACATTATTCTTGGTATAATAATGATAACAATTGTATAATGTGTTCAACTAAATTTGTATAATAATAAGAACTGTTGATATTGTAACAATCTTATTGGTAGAATCCTGTATTTATTTCTTGGCATAATAACATGTAGGGCTGGGGAAAAATACGAAATACCGTCCTTATCGTATCGAATCGTATCAAAAATATCAAAAATTTGGTATACCGAAGTTTTGGTAAGGTATGATACCGTACCGAAAATTTTTCGGTACGGTAATGGTATGAAGTTTTAAAATTAGGTATACCGATTATACCGAATGCCGAAATACTAAAATTTTTAATATATTTTTATATAATACACACCTACATATATTATATATTTCAAAAAATATAGAATGAAAAATTAAGGATCTCATAAACTTATTTAGCCCATAAATATTAACTTATACACAACATTCTAAGATTAGGCCCACCATATATTATGTAACTCAAGTAACGTTTAATTTTTGCCTTTTTATGTGTATTTTCAAGATTTTGAAAGCGTGAAGATGTCATGCAATTACTTTTGTTAATCTTCACTAATTTTTTAATATAGTCGCTTCGTTCTAATTAATCTGTATAAAAGTTGTATTTTGTGTTAAGTAAAGTTTTTTGTCTAACTAAGGATACTGTTAAATATATAAATTATTTAAGGTTAAAAATCTTTTTATTTTGAAAATTTTGGTATTTATAATCTATTTATTGGGGCCTAAGGAGTTTGAGTTGATTAAAAATTCCAAAACAACGAATTAACGAGTTACGAGACATGGTATAGAAGGTATGATACGATACATACCGAAATTTGGTATGATACCGTATCGAAATTTAAGGTATACCGAATTTTGGTATGATATGGTATGATTTTTTTTGGATACCGAAATTTCGGTACGGTATACGGTATCACAGTTTTGGTACGGTATACCGTACCGAACCACCCCTGAAACATGTGTTGTGGTAGAATACTCGCGACAAATGGTCTAATAATCTGAAAGTTTGTTTTAATATGTAAAGAAATGTTATTTTCTTCATTTAAATGTTTGGGGTAGTAAATAGGAAATGTTTCACCGAAGGATAGTGAATAGAAATTCGAGGGACATTTACGAAAAGTTTAAACTTAAAATGGACTGGTAAGGAATTCAGAAAAGTGAAGAAAGTACACAGCCACTTGTGATTGCGTACGTGGATCGCTGCTGGTCAAAAGCAAGGCTTAATGTGGAAGTAGGATGAACAGTTCCCTATCCTTGTCCTCCACGTCAACGTGTAAGAGTTTTCCTTGAATTCCACCAGGAAATTACAAGTAGAGTGAGTATATCCAAGTCAGTCATTGTCAACAATGTCGCACTCAATTGACTCTTTCAACGAGCGATGAATCCAAGCGGCCATCGTTCTATAAACACAACCCTTGTGTGGAAGTGGAACTATCCTGGAAAACACACATAGTAGAAGAAGAAAAAAGATGGTCGATATCGTTGGATTGTTCAAAGCATCAGCTGCACTTTGCTGTGCTGCTGTAGTGTTGTTCTACGCGTGGAAAGTACTGAATTGGGTTTGGTTTAGGCCAAAAGGGTTGAGAAGTATCTGAGACAGCAGGGTTTTGTGGGAAATCCTTACAGGTTTCTGTTTGGGGACTTTAGGGAACTGATCAAGATGGGCATGGAAGCGAGGAGCAAGCCCATGAACGATCTGTCCCATGATATTGCTCCTAGAGTTACGCCTTTCATCTATAACGCTGTCAGCAAATACGGTACGTTAGTGTCAGAACTCAGTTTTGCATTGCGAGGGATCATCGTCATCCTATTTGAATAGCTGCTGTGTTCCTTTTCAGTACTGTCTTGATTCTGTTTGCAGAAATGTCTGAAAGATAAGACTCTTTTCTTAATCCTGATTATCGCGTTCTTTCCACTTGCTCAGCCTGAGAGCTGATGCAGTAGATAGATTTCTTTATCAAGTCTTCTTTCCAATATTTGTCAAGAGATGTCAGAATCGTCTATGTAGTTGGAGAAAACCAATGTTCCCAGTGCTATTTCGCATTCGATCTTACAGCAGCTCCTATTATAATTGGCTATTCAGGTGAAAATTGCTTCATGTGGTTCTTTCCGATGCCTGCTGTAACTATATTCGACCCCGAAGTTATAAGGGAAGTACTGTCAAAGAGTTTTATCTTTCAGAAGAACTCGTCAAATCCATATGGGAGAATGCTCGCACGAGGGATAGCTTCTTACGAAACTGAGAAATGGGCCAAGCACCGAAGGCTCATCAATCCCGTTTTTCAGACAGAAAGAGTCAAGGTAAGCGTCTCTCCTGTAATAACATTGGCATGATGCAAATTGAGCTTTGGGGACTGTTAGTATCAATGATTGCTAGTAGTAACTGATACGGATAAATTTTTTGCTCTTAGCACATGATTCCTTCATTCTACTTGAGTTGCCGCGATATGCTGAGCAAATGGGACGAGATTATTGCGAGCAATGAATCTTCTGAAATAGACGTTTGGCCTCATCTTCAAGCTGTGACGAGCGATGCTATCTCGCGTACGGCATTTGGTAGCAGCTATGAAGAAGGGAAGAGGATATTTGAACTTCAGAAGGAACAGGCCGAGCTTGTGATGAAGGCAGTTCAATCTGTTTACGCCCCTGTCATGAGGTACAACCGTACTCTCCCTTCTTTTTCTTACAAACACGGTACCAAGAAAAGATTCGATCTTGTTTATATCGTACTGTTTCTTGATTTACGTTCTCCCATTGGTAGATTCTTGCCCACAAAACTAAACAGGAGAATGAAATACATCTTCAAGGAAGTCGAATCATCCATTCTTGGAATCATAACAAAAGGATGAAAGCCATCGAAGCAGGCGAAAACAGCGGCAACGATTTGCTGGGCATTTTGTTAGAATCAAATTTCAAGGAAATTCAGCAACGCGGTAATAAGTTCGGTATGAGCCTCGAGGAAGTGATCGAAGAGTGCAAGCTCTTCTACTTGGCTGGGCAGGAGACAACCTCTTCGTTGCTCGTTTGGACAATGATTCTACTCAGCAAATACTCAGATTGGCAGAACCTCGCCAGAGAAGAGATTCTCAACGCTTTGGGAGAGAAAAACCAGATTTTCAACAGCTCAATAACCTTAAAACTGTAAGTTCAAAATTACAGAAATCATAGCCACTGTAAGAACATGGGAAGATGATTCGATTCAATTCAAACTTTTCCCCTTTGCAGATGACCATGATCATCTACGAAGTATTGAGACTATACCCGCCTGGAATCATTCTCGTCAGAGTCACGCCGAAGGAAGTTTCACTCGGAAAGTCAACTCTCCCGGCGGGAGTCAACCTTTTATTGCCTACGCTGTTGTTGCATCACGACAAGAAAATATGGGGCGAAGACGCTTTAGAGTTCGATCCAAAGAGGTTCAGCGAAGGCGTTACAAAGGCGACGAAGGGACAGCTCACTTACTTCCCTTTCGGGTGGGGCCCGCGCATATGCATCGGCCAGAATTTCGCCCTTTTAGAGGCAAAAATGGCGCTTGCAATGATACTTCAGAACTATTCGTTCGAGCTTTCGCCTTCTTACACGCATGCGCCTTGTACTGTAGTAACCCTTCAGCCCCAACATGGAGCACACTTGATTCTGCGTAAACTGTGAGTTTTACTTGAACTTGTATTATGAAGCAGTTGTATGATCTGAGTTGCCTTGTGAAGTGATGAATAGAGACAACACTTGTGTATTATGTGTGATAAAATGTTAGCAAATTTAAGCCGTCCCTTGAGTATTGTATTCCTCGATCAGAGAAGGAAAAGTAACTTACTACTACTTACAAGTCTGCTTGGATTCTTCGATTTGCTGAGTAGAAGACGCTATAGATCCTTGTTATTTAATTGATATAGTAGATCTGGGCTATCAAAAAATCCAAGATTTGACCAATGAGAAGCTAGTGATGTGTTTCACGCCAGTTCAACTATGAACACACCACGAAATCTCTCAAGCTAACCCCTTTTTTTATACTTACCCTCGAAAGCACTTGCCGGGCAGTGAGGAAGTAGAACCAAGAAGATGATCGATATGATTGGATTGTTCAAAGCCTCAGCACTTTCTGTGCTGCTGCAGTCTTGTTCTACGCTTGGAAAGTAGTGAATTGGGTGTGGATTAGACCCTGAGAAATAATCTGAGGCAAAAGGGTTTTCTGGGAAATCCTTACGGTATACGTTAAATGTAATTCCCGGCACGTGGTTTTGAATTTTACAGATGATCTGAGTTGTTGCAAGTACTCTGTCTTGATGCTGTTTGCTAAAATGTCTCGTCAGATGGTTTTTCTTGCGAGCAATTCAGGTGGAAATTGCTTCGTGTGGTTCGGCACGGTACCCGCTGTAACTATATTCGATCCCGAATCTATAAGGGAGATACTGTCGAAGAGTTTTATATTTCAGAAGAACTCATCAAATCCACTCGGGAGAATGCTCGTAAGAGGACTAGTTTCTTACGAAACAGATAAATGGGCGAAGCACCGAAGACTCATTAATCCAGTTTTTCAGACAGAAAAGCTGAAGGTAAACATCTTTGTTTGTCTGATAAGATTTGACAGTTAGTATCTAATGATATTTCCTGATGGAAAGATTTTGCCTATGTGTATATTTCGTAAGCACATGATTCCTTCATTCTACTTGAGTTGCCGTGATATGCTGAGCAAGTGGGATGAGATTATT
Organism: Craterostigma plantagineum; assembly: GCA_027422505.1. Taxonomy (NCBI): domain Eukaryota; kingdom Viridiplantae; phylum Streptophyta; class Magnoliopsida; order Lamiales; family Linderniaceae; genus Craterostigma; species Craterostigma plantagineum. The sequence goes on from JAPQWV010003075.1 coordinate 12,350, forward strand.
GTGAGTAATGAATCGTCTGAAATAGACGTTTGGCCTCATCTTCCAGCTGCGATGAGCGATGCTATTTCGCGCACGTCGTTTGGTAGCAGCTACGAAGAAGGAAGAGGATATTCGAGCTTCAGAAGGAACAAGCCGAGCTTGTGATGGAAGCAATCCAATCTGTTTATCTCCCTGGCATGAGGTACAATTGTTAACTTCTCCCTTCTTTTTTCTTACAAATTTAGCATGGTACCAAGAAAAGATTCTATCTTGTTTCTATCTTACTGTTTCCTGATTTACGTTCTTTCCCATTCGTAGATTCTTGCCCACAAAACTAAACAGGAGAATGAAGTACATCTGCAAGGAAGTCGAATCGTCCATTCTTGGAATCATAGAAATAAGGATGAATGCCATTGAAGCAGGCGAAAACAGCGGCGACGATTTGCTGGGCATTTTATAAGAATCGAATTTCAAGGAAATTCAGCAATGCGGTAACAAGTTCGGAATGAGTTTGAAGGAAGTGATGGAAGAGTGCAAACTCTTCTACTTTGCTGGGCAAGAGACAACCTCTTCATTGCTCGTTTGGACAATGATTCTGCTCGATAGAGAAGAGGTTTTGAACGCTTTTGGGAGAGAAAAACCAGATTTTCAACTTTTCAATAACCTCAATATCGTAAGTACATTCTAATTCGACAAACATATCAACGTTGTTTATCTGAAATAACAGCAATCATAACTACTGTAAGAACCTGGAGTTTTTCTTCGTGCAGATGAGCATGATTATTCACGAGGTGTTGAGGCTCTACCCGACCGTGATAATGCTCAGCAGAGCCACGCAAAAGGAAGTTTCGATCGGAAAGTCAACTCTCCCGGCGGGAGTTAACCTTTTATTGCCTACGCTGTTACTGCATAACGACAAGAAAATAATGGGCCGAAGATTCTCTAGAGTTCGATCCAAAGAGGTTCAGCGAAGGCGTAACAACGGCGACCAAGGGACAGCTCACTTACTTCCCTTTCGGGTGGGGCCCGTGCACATGCATCGGCCAGAATTTCGCCCTTTTGGAGGCAAAAATGGCGCTCGCAATGATACTTCAGAAGTATTGTTCGAGATTTCGCCTTCTTACACGCATGCGCCCTTTAACGTGACGATTCTCCAGCCTCAGCACGGCGCTCACTCGATTCTGCGCAAAGCGCGAGTTTTTCTCTCTGTTTTCTTGAATTCGTATGTTACATATGCTGTGTTTTTATCTGAGTTGTCTTGTGTGTGATTAGTGTGGACAACACCTGTATTATGTCCATTCTCGATAACAATGTTGATTAAATTATACTGTTTTAAATAACGCTAAACTCATTGGTAATTTTTGTCCTCGTATTTTTAACGTATGGAATGTGTTGCATAGTTTTACTAGCAAAGATTGGCCAATGAGAGAGCGTGAGGTTGAATTTGAAAATATTATTTATACGAACTATATACGTAATGCATGACGAATGTGATCAGATAATAACGTATATCTATTTTTAGGTGCGACAAAGAAAGAAGAATTGAAAGCAAAGATGAACAACAACACAGTTCATCTTGTGGACGTCTAATATTTTCCTCGAACTTCTTCTATTCGAGAAGGTTAAAAAATCCAATCATGTCCATCCATTTCTGGCGATATCATCAATGTCGCGATTCACCAAAGATTTTCTACGTCAGTCTAAAAGTTGAAGTGCCCATTCGTGCGTCTTTAAGTACGACGTCTCCCTTCCGTCGTTCTATGAACGCAAAGGGGAGCCTTCTCTTGTTCTTCTCCGCTAAGCTGAACCCTTTTAGTAGCATCAGTGTCGAAATTGATCCCAACTCGAATGGGGAAGATGATCGATGTGTTTGGCTTGTTCGAAGCCTCACTGGTACTTTGCTGTGCTGCTGTAGTGTTGTTTTACGCTTGGAAAGTACTTAATTGGGTGTGGTTTAGACCAAAAAGGTTGAAAAAATTCTGAGGGAAAAGGGGTTCAAGGGAAATCCTTATAGGTTTCTATTTGGAGACGTTAAGGAAATGAGTAAGATGACCATGGAAGCGAGGAAGAAGCCCATGAATGATTTTTCCCATGATATTGTTCCAAGAGTTACACCAGCCATCTACAACGCTGTCAGAAAATACGGTACGTTAATTTACAGTACTCAGTTTTGGATTACAAATGATCTGAAATGGTGCTATCTTCCTCTTCAGTACTGTGTCCTGATTCTGTTTGCTAAAATGTCTCTTCGAGATAGATTTTCTTATATGACCGAAAAAGTATTTGCTATTTAGGTGAAAATTGCTTCGTGTGGTTCGGACCTAGACCCGCTGTAACTATATTCGATCCCGAATCTATAAGGGAGATATTGTCAAAGAGTTTTATCTTTCAGAAGAACGCATCAAATCCATTCGGGAGAAGGCTCGTACGAGGACTAGTTTCTTACGAAACAGATAAATGGGCGAAGCACCGAAGGCTCATTAATCCAGTTTTTCAGACAGAAAGAGTAAAGGTATTGCCTTTATTTTATCTGCGATATTTGTTACTGTGATGCAACTACGTAGTTCTTACTGCTCGCTAAGGGTGACTCATTTTGCCTTAATATTTCTCTCAGCGCATGGTTCCTTCATTCTACTTGAGTTGCTGTGATATGTTGAGCAAATGGGACGAGATTATAGCGAGCAATGAATCGTCTGAAGTAGACGTTTGGCCTCATCTTCAAACCGTGACGAGCGATGCTATCTCACGTACTGCATTTGGTAGCAGCTACGAAGAAGGGAAGAGAATATTCGAACTTCAGAACGAACAAGCCCAGCTTGTAATCAAGGCATCACAATCTGTTTATATCCCTGGCATGAGGTAGTTAATTTCATCAATTTGCTGTATCTTCAGTGTGAATTTTTGTCGTCGAGCCTCTAATTGTGATGGAGAAAAACCTTTACAATTGATTAATGTTTCTTGGTTTACATTTTCCCATTCGTAGATTCTTGCCCACAAAACTAAACAGGAGAATGAATTTTATCTGCAAGGAAGTCGAATCGTCCATTCTTGGAATCATAAACAAGAGGATGAAAGCCATCGAAGCAGGCGAAAACAGCGGCGACGATTTGCTGGGCATTTTGTTAGAATCGAACTTTAAGGAAATTCAGCAACGCGGTAGTAAATTTGGGATGAGCCTCAAAGATGTGATCGAAGAGTGCAAACTATTCTACTTTGCTGGGCAGGAGACAACCTCTTCGTTGCTCGTTTGGACAATGATTCTGCTCAGCAAATACTCAGATTGGCAGAACCTCGCCAGAGAAGAGATTCTCAACGCTTTTGGAAGGGAAAAACCAGATTTTCAAGGGCTCAATAACCTTAAAATCGTAAGTGAATTCTAACTCGAGGAAAATAACAGAATCATAACTGCTGTAAGCACCTGGGATCTTAAACTTTTTCTTGATGCAGATGAACATGGTTATCTACGAGGTAATGAGGCTCTACCCGCCCGTGATAATGCTCAACAGAGCCACGCCGAAGGAAGTTTCCCTTGGGAAGTCAACTCTCCCGGCGGGCGTCAACCTTTTGTTGCCTATGCTGTTACTGCATAACGACAAGAAAATATGGGGCAAAGACTCTCAAGAGTTCAATCCAAAGAGGTTCAGCGAAGGCGTAACAAAGGCGACCAAGGGACAGCTCACTTACTTCCCTTTCGGGTGGGGCCCCCGCATATGCATCGGCCAGAGCTTCGCCCTTTGGAGGCAAAAATGGCGCTCGCAATGATACTTCAGAAGTATGCGTTCGAGGTTTCGCCTTCTTACACGCATGCGCCTTGTACTGTAATAACTCTCCAGCCTCAGCATGGAGCGCACTTGATTCTGCGTAAGCTGTGAGTTAGTGTGTGTGTTTGATTTACTGAGTGGCTTATCTGAGTAAATAAAAGAGTGTGGCTTGCTGAGTTTGGAATATGAAATATCTTATATCCATAGAACATCTGCCGTAACATAGATAATAAATAAATAGGCGCTAATATCATTCCAATTGCCTCGGCGGCGAGCTTTGGCTAGCAATTGAAAATAAGGGGCGTTCGGTCGTTCGATCGAGCTAATTTTCCATACAACGTTGGTAACCGATCGATTGCTGGTATCAATTCAACGTCCGTGTACCTATGTGTTCATCTCTCAAGTCTACACAGACTACCGAGTCTTCAAAAAATAGTCTTGGACCTAGTCAACGTTAAAATGAATAGTCGTCCTCATTTCACATTTTAAAAAATAGCCTTCAATATAAGCTATTCTCGTCATTTTACAGGGTTTGATTTTTATAGGGATATCTAGACGAATGGGACCCGACAGGGTCCCCATGCTATATAGCACGGATCCCCTGGTCTGCCGCACAACATCGGGTTCGATGCTATATAGCACGGGGACCCAACGGGGTCGGGTTTCATGCGTCCGCCCATCTTTAAATATATAAAAAGATCAAAATTATGTTTGAGCTTTAAACTCAAGACCTATTACTTGCGCATCTGACTACACTACCACTGGACTTGCAACCCATGGTAAGTGTAGAATGGTCATTTTACGTTTGAGGGTCATTTTTTAAGGTGGATTATGTCGAAGGCTATTTTCTTAATTTTTTTCAACAGACTACGGATCAAATTATGTTTGAGATTTGGACTTAAGTCCTCATGGGATGTTATTCATGAATGTCAGTTGTCGAGTGAACGTATTCTTCTGACTTGGGGATCAAATTTAACTGTAAAACCATGAATCTTCCTAAATATAGTTACTGATTTTACACAACCGAAATATCTCCACCGAGCAACGACGTGTTTCATTGCATGTTGTTGCAAAAATTCAAAGTCAATCCCCAAGAAAAACCTCTGTTTCTTCTGCCCTTTTTCATCTCGCTTGTTCCACAAACGAAGTATTTATTTAGTCTTCCTTTCGTTTTCCATTAATTAATTTACATCAGATAAGGAGCTCGTCACCTTTTTCAAATCATCTACTATTAAAATATATACACCGCATATGATATATTATTTATACACACCCCATTCAATAGTCTTTCAAGTCTCCCTTAGCTTCCACATTATATAACCACCCCCTTTCTCCTTCTTTCTCCTCTACACGCAAAAACCCCCAAAACATGGGCGACGACGACAACTACTCGCCGCTGCTTCACCCAAGAGACGCCGGCGCCAACAGAAGCTACGACATGAATACTAAGATTCTCTTATCTGCAATAATCTCCCTATCGTTGGTCGTAATTCTGGTAATAATCCTCCACATATACGCTCGTTTCTTGATGAGGCGCCAGGCCCGCCGAGAGTCTGCTCTAAGAAGGCTCGGCTTCATCATCAGCGCCGCCCAGCGCGCCTCCGTCGACCCTCGGAGCTCCGGCGGAGGAGGGCTCGACGAGTCTGTCATCGCCGCCTTGCCCCTCCACCTTCATGGGAGGAGGGATGATGATTCACCCACGAATAAGGAGTGCAGTGTGTGTTTGAGCGCGTACGAGGATGGCGAGAAAGTGAGGACTTTGCCCAATTGCAGACACAGTTTCCACGCCGAGTGTATTGACAGGTGGCTGGGTTCTAACTCCACTTGTCCGGTTTGCCGGATGGAGGCGGAGCCGGCGGCCGGAGCGATGGCGCCGGAGATTCCATCGGCTCCGCCGATAGAGGGGACTTCTTACGGCGGAGGGGAGCATAGTAAGGTGGGAAGGTCGATGAGTTCGAGGCTTGCTATTCTTTTCGTAGGATGCTGAGTCGAGGAGAGAGGTCGCCGTCGTCGAGGAGGATGCCGGCGGCGCAGTTGTCCGCCGGCGATTTGGAGAACGGCGGAGGTGTAGCGGCGGAGCATGGCGAGAGGCAGTCGTCGTCGTGATTAATTAAGTAATTAGTTAATTATTAATGAATATACGGGCGATTGTATTAATTACATGGTATATGAACAGTCAACTTTTCTCTTACATTGTTTTATACAGTTTGAGATTCGTATGTTTAGTGTGTCATTGAAGAAGTCAGATACGTTGGCAATTTGCATTAATTAGGTAACCCACTATCTCAGTCACGTAGAAATAAACTATTTAAATGTTGATCTTTAATTATGTTGATCTAAGTCGTCTACAATTAAATTATCTTTAAGTGATTCATTAAAAATTTGAGCTAAGTTGAGACGGGCACGTAATGTGAGATACGCGCAAAGACAAAAAGTCAACAATTCATCAACTTCGCGTATACATAATTGATTTGGTCAGAGATTCACAGCTATGATATTCCACTACATTGTCTTGCATTTGTTAGCTGTTGTTGAAATAGTTCATACAAACACATGCTTACATATTATTGTACTGAAAATTATGTTCATACATAATCGTAATGAGTCAACGCCCAAATAAGCAACTTGTTGAAGAAGGCATAACAAAAGGCAGACAATCAGTTCGTAAAATGTCAATTTATCGTATCATAACATATTCAGAATGAGCTTGAAACTCATTTTTTCACCTAAAAATCTTTGCAACTCATTTTTTCACCTAAAATTATACTGAAATTTAAAAAATATACTACCTCCGTCCCGTTATTTTTATCACATATGTTGGTGGACACGGATATTAAGGTGGTATTATTATAATAATATAGTACAATGAAAAGGTAATAAAGTGTATATTTTGACACGTCTTTTAAGAATATTTAATATTATTATATTGATGTTTGTGACAGTTTTTTTACTAAATAAGGAAAGGTGATAAAATTAGTGGACGCCCGAAATGGCAAAATGTGATAAAATTAGTGGGACGGAGGTAGTATATATAAAGAAATAAGGTCATGAAAAGCAATGATCTGATTATATCCAAGAAAAAAAAAAAAACAGTAGAGGATCTATCGACACTCCTTACCATAAAAACATTGTATGCACTTCCTTATATGCACGGCGTTAAGGTAATAGTAATTTACACTGAGTGAACAAAACACTTGTCCTCTCTTAACTCTCTATATATAACACTCAACCCATATTTTTGCTGGAAACGTAGAGCAGATTCGAGCTTTGAGGTCGAACCTTACCAGACGATTTAGTGCTATCCTTCCTAAGCCTACGCCCAACTTCTTGGATTCTCCGATCGTGTTCTTTCAGAAGCTGTTCGATGTTAGAAGACGGGGCAATCAATGGACCCGAAAATTGAATTTCCCTATCCCTTCTAACAACTCGCCCGTCCTTCACAAAACGCCAAAAAAAAAAAAAAGAAAAGAGAGAGAGAACTGAGTTAAAAAAAAATCTGGGATCTTCCATGGATGTAAAGAACGAGGCCCATATCATTACTTCTACGATTTGATTAAAAAAAAAAAAAACTAACCCCAATGCGATCTTTCATGCTTACTCTTCCGTAATCTATGTTCTGAGAGCTGAGTTTCTGATCTCTAATTCTTGTCGAAGATCCATACGATTCTGAGACCTTATTACCACCTATTTGATTATGTGAGGTATTATCCAATTGGGAAGAAGGGATGGTGGACCTGTCTGCGGCGGATGATTGGAAGGTTCTAGAAGCAGCCAAGTCTGAGAAAGTCGAGAAATCGCTTCGTTTGCTGACGCTGGAGAGATCGGCGGTGTTCTTTCTGCCCGACATTGTCCAGTTCATTCCCGGGACAAGTGGGCCCGAGTTGTAAATTCTGTCCCGAGGGTTCGGTTCGCGGTCTTTCATCGATTCTGTTACATCTCTCGGAGGAGGAACAGCCGAGGAATTAGATGCTGAGTCTTCTCTGTGATAGCTTTCCCTCCTCTGTGTAATGAAATGAAACCGCCGCGAGTTAGCGAAATGTTCGAACCCAAAAGATATCTTTTAATTAGACAAAAAAAAAAAGGAGATAAATTCTTGTTTTAGCCAATAACGGTTTTTTTCCCCTCCAACTCGGTTTACAATCCCTCAATAATAATCACTAAATAAACCAGTAAGTTGGGATGGCAATTTCAGGACGCCCGACTTACGAGGCTGCAAATTTAAGGACACTACCTTTCAGAATTGAAGTTATTTAATAATACGACTAGGTTTCCGGTCCTTAAACTGCTTCGACTTTTGAGGTTGATGTTCTTAAAACTGCAACCCCATAAGTTGGATGTCCCAGCCTAAGGAAACAAACACAGTATATACCTGTATTGCCCGAGCCAACTCAGCATTGGGATCGGGGGCATGAGAAGCACGCAATCCCTTCGATCGTAGAGAGCCGTTTTGAGCACCGAGCTCTGCGACTACCGAAGATCCTTTCCTGCACATTTTATGTCATGAAACCGTAAAGAATCACGCAAAAACTCGTTGTAGGCACATAAACATTGATTCTTTCTTGAAAGCACGAACCTTTTGGCTTCCTCTTCCCGCAATTTTGCATCCATCTCCTTGCTCGGAAGGTATTTCGGCAGGCTCGACGGATCACAAGCGATTGGTTGTGTCGTGAAGAACTGTCGATGGATCCTCGTTGAGAGAGAGAGAGAGAGAGAGAGAGAGAGAGAGAGAGAGAGAGAGAGAGAGAGAGAGAGAGAGAGAGAGAGAGAGAGAGAGAGAGAGAGATGCATATAATAACCAAAGATCTCACCTCATGGTCAAGGGCAGAAGCAGCAGTCCCACGACAAATAGGGTCGATCGAAAGTAAAAGCTCCATAAACCGTATAGCAACGTCGGGAACATCCCTAAACGTATCAGCGATTCTCCGTCTATAAGGATGAATAGGCTTGAAAGCCGAAGAATGATGAAGCTTCATTTTCCTCCAATAATCTTCAGAAGGAGAGCCACAGAGCTTGAATATCTTATGCAACTGCTCAACCTTTTGAAAATAACTTATAATCAAACACAATCATCATTAATGTGTTATCGAAGAACACAGTACATATTACATATATACCTACCTCAGTTCGCCCGGCATGATTGGTTTTCCAGTGTATAGTTCGCCAAGAATACAGCCAGCGCTCCACAAATCAACTGCCACGCCATATCGAGTCGCCCCAAGCAAAAGCTCGGGCGGCCGATACCAAAGCGTCACCACTCTGCTAGTTAACTGAGTCCCATTCTGATTACTGCTGTCGAAATAACTCGCCAGGCCAAAATCAGCAATCTTTAAGATTCCATGGTCGTCGATCAGAAGATTCGAGCCCTTTATGTCACGGTGAAGGACTCCATGGCTGTGGCAGTGGTCGAGCCCACTAAGCAGCTGATGCATGTAACACTTTATCTGCAGATAAGAGTTAAGAAAAAAAGGGCTGAATGACGAAAGAGAAACGAACGATTTGAGATGAAAAAGGGCTGATTTTAAAGTACCTGTGGTTCGGTGAATTTGATTCCTGGCAATGAAGTTAGGCCCGTGAGGTCGTGTTCCATGTACTCGAATACCAAGTATAAGCTTGAAGATGTTCTAGAAGTAATTAGACCCTCGAGCTTGATTACGTTGGGGTGGTTGAGCCTTCTAAGGAGGAGAATTTCCCGAGCCATGAATTTGACGCTCTCAGGGTCCATGTTGTCGAAGCGTACCTTTTTGAGGGCGACGATTTTGTTGCTTATTAAGTCCCGGCCTTTGTATACGCTGCTGTAAGTTCCTTGGCCAATCTGAAAACAATCGACGACAAAAGCGTAATCCTTTTAGCAAGAACATGCAAGACAAAATCTTTCGTATATTCTTGCAGGACACCACAAATTGGAATAAAACTAGCTGAACGACGAAATTGCAGTAACGTATTGAATTTCACTGTCACACGAAAAAAAAAAAAAAACAAAGCACATCTTGATCATCCTCTCTACGCGATTTATTAGGCGGCTGTAATAAAAGAAAGAGTCTAAACTGTCTTCTACCACAGACCAATGGACAATAAAAGTGACTCAATAGCAGCAGATGTATTAGAAGCTGATGACGGCATCAAACACATGACAATACGAAAACAGATATTTTGCACATTCATACCGTCGATCAACTAAAAAAGCAATTACCTTATCGAGTTTCTGAAAAGTATCGGCTTTTCTAGGAATCCAACCTCTTATAGCTTCCCCAGCCACGTTAACAAGCCAAGCGGGCCAACCAGCCGAGACTTGTTCTCCTTCTATCGACTTGTTAACACGCCCAAGCCCGGGAAAGTTATTCAGAGGTTGAGAGAGCTCCCTTTCTCTATCTCTCTCATAATAATCATCCCTAACCTTCCTCGAACCACTTGCTTTTCTATCGATCGATCCAATTCTAGCATCGCTATTCTGTGACCTGTTTTTTAAGCCTAAATTCTCGTCCCTCTTCGTCGAAACTGCGCGAGCATCGCGCAGTTCGTTCGCCTTTTTAGTGAGTTGTCTCTGCTTTGGGCTCTCCTCACTTTCCTTGGTTGCTGAAGAGGGTTTACCACAGATTCCTCCCATGATTCTAACAAACAATATTAGCCCAAAATACAGTGGTGGCGATGATGACGATGAAGAAAACCCTACTTCAAACTTCAATCAGAGCAGCCCATTAACTCGATCCCATCATCTAAAAAGGGGAAAAACACAACTTGATCAGAAAAATCAACACGACCCTCGACTAGCCTCACTCTCAGAAATCGAATCGACCGAAATCAAAGAATTGAAGAACTCACAACTCATTTCATATGAAAAGAGAACACAAACAGAAATCTGAAATGAAAAAATCGAAGTTAATTGCAGAAACCCAAATCGAAGTAAAAACCTGAATAAGAAGACGACCCAGCTGATTGACTGATGAATTATCAAGTCTTGAGACGTGGCTTTCCACACACAAAATCTCAATCACATCAAAAGCAAAAACCGCTTCAAGGACCAATTCCTGATATTTGCCATTATTATTGACTGTTCAAAGCATTCAATTCTATCTGCCGATATATACACAAATAAAAAATATATTTTTTATTCGCTGTTTGAACAGATACACGGTCCTATGCTCATGAACACAAAATGTAACCACAGATTAAGAAATATTGCCGGCAATTTTTTTCTTTCCATAAAAGAAAAAGGAATATAAAATGGAAATGGTTTTACTTGGCTCAGCTCAGCATATGGCAACTCACATAAGCTTTGCGGTCAAAGCCGTATTGATAACGTTGAAGATTCTTGTTTTAAACGGTCAAACCAAAATAGTACTTGAAATAATTTTCTTCTTCAACTTTTTTTTTTTTTAAATTACTTGAGCATTTTAAGTTGATCATTAATTAAATAAGTTTAGATCTAAGAAGCATACAATTGTGTAAACATCAAACACCGCGTCCGAATATTTTGCGGTCTAATTTTTTTGAGCTTCACACCAGATGAATTATAGAGAAAATGAACATAACCTTGGAAAAATGAAAATTAAATTGGTCCATGACTAATGATCACGAAATGCTTATTATAGTAATTCTAAACGTACTTCTATTTAGTAATCTTTGCAAGTACTAAGATGTTTCCAACTACTATGTATAAAGAACGTAGAAGAAAATCTTTTTCATGCGTAGAAAGGGATTCATATTAGATAAATGAGCTTTGGGAGTATTGGTATGAGAACGCCGGATTGGATTAAACAAGTATTCTTTTTTATTCGTATACCTAAATATAATTCAAATGTCTTTATAATTTAAACGAAAGTAAATAATTTGGAAAGTTCACCTAACAACGAAAATAAGGGGACATTTGGATTAAATTAATTTATATGCAGTCTAATGTGTCTCTATCAATCATTATATTAAAGACTTGGTCAAAGTGGACTAACTAAGCATTTAATGTAACGTTTGACATTTAATCATACAATTACGATTACAGTATTATTTTAAGAAATATCTGCTGGTTTATTTTGACCCAAAATCGATTAGAATGTTGTAATGACAGTTGGGAGCTTAAGATAGACTCGTATTTTACATTTGTTGTGGCAATGACATATATCTCAAGAAAAAAGTGTTATATCACATTTAAACTCACATAATTATAGTTAAGTGTACTCTTACCTCGATTGACCAAGTCGTTGTAAAATCAGCAAATGTGGTTTTACGTATACGGTACATAAGATGTTTGTATTTAATCAAATAAAAAAAAATAACAAATTTGCAAAGCCGCACCGCACCGCATCAGATCAAGATCGTACTTAACAATAACATACCGGAGAGTCCATTCGTTTCGGGTCGGGTCGGGCCTGGTCAAGTCAAGCATGGGTCGGTGCCCCGTGGACTATGGTTGTTGAGATGAGAGGTTTTGCTAGGATTGTTTCACCGGAGCGTACACCACACGCGCCGCAGCAGAGAAGACAAAGGATGTGTTGTTCTCTCTCTGCGACTTACTTTCTCTCGGAACTTTTCTTATTTTTCTTATACACGGTGGCGCGTGGGGCTGAGGGCCGTGGAATAAAGCTAGCTGGGAATGTGAAATAATTAACTATAACATGTGAAGAACACCAATTTTCATCCAACTCTTGATCAATTTTCACGTGGATGCCTCTGCTATGTTACCCATTTTATTACATGGTAAGGCCATTGCATTTCATCCTCAAAAAGTTACCATACCCACTTCATCTTCTTTGTTTTTGTCTCCTTTCCAACATTTACCCAAGCGTAATGAAAGCAAATCATATGCATAAATCCTACCTAAAACCAGAAAGATACCAAATTAAAATATTATTTCGAGCCCGACAAAGATGCTAGATAGCTAGACGCCGTAGTTCATTTCCTATCTTGATTTCATGGATTATCTGTCTCCCAACAAATCTACGACAAGCCCACCTGGAAAAAAAAAGGATCCATTTGAAAAAAGTTGTCGCCTTTAGCAGCTCAGCGGACGCCATTTTCACTCGCTGCACTGATGCCTGGGAAGAATGGGACGACGACGATGCTCTACCCACTCATCGCCTTCGCATCTTGCCTGGCCTTCGCATACCTCTCCTTGGGAAATTTCTGGGCAGCCACCGTCTGCAAAGTGACGAACCTCACCTTCGTCGAAACGAACGGCACACAGTTCATCATCGACGGAAAACCCTTCTACTTCAACGGCTGGAACTCTTACTGGCTGATGGACCACGCCGTCGACGTCGCCGGCAGGCATAAAATTAGAGCCATTTTGCAGGCGGGGGCTAAGATGGGCCTCACCGCCTGCCGAACGTGGGCTTTCAACGACGGCGGCGAGAATTGCAACGCCCTTCAGATCTCTCCCGGCCGATTCGACGAGAGGGTTTTCAGGGTAAAAGAGATGGAAATGAAATTGAGTTTTTTTTATTCCTTCGCTGTAATTAGGGCTGACGTAAGGCAGAAATCTTGAATTTTTTCCCCATTATCAACGCAGGCATTGGACTACGTCATTGCAGAGGCGAGGGAGAGCGGCGTAAGGCTAATGCTTTTGCCTTGTTGAAAAACCTTCAGGCGTACGGCTGAAAGACTCACAGTGCGTTGGATGGGCTTGGGAAGAAGGGTTAGGCCTTCGATAAGGAATATACTTCAAGAGCTACGTAAAGGTTTGATCTTTCTTCGAGTGATTCTTTCGTCGAATCTTCCGTTCGTCGAATTTGCGTGTTTTTCGCCGCTTTCGATAGGCCGTCTTGACGAGGAAGAACGGCCTGACGGGCCTTGAGTATAGGGACGACCCGACACGATATTCGCATGGGAATTGATAAACGAGCCTTGCTGCATGTCTGACAAGTCCGGTCAAAAATCGTCGTTTTCTTGTTTGGATTCAAGAAATGTCTACCTTCATAAAATCGATCGACTCGAAGCATCTGCTCACGGTCGGCCTGGAGGGCAATGGTCCCAAACGCCTTACCGTAAACCCCGAGCTACGGGCCTCCGACATGGGGACGGACTTCGTCCGAAACTCCAAAATCCCGACCATCGATTTCGCCTCCGTCCACATATACCCCGACCAATGGTAAAAAACACGAAGGAAAAAACCCCTTTTTTCTCGATATCTTCACAACCAAATCCTTTTTTTTTCTCATCATTCATACAAAAAAAGGTCCCACAATCCGAAATTCGAGCACAAGCTAAAGTTCATCGCAAAGTGGATGTTGTCCCACGTAGAAGACGGGGAAAAGGAGCTTCGAAAACCGATACTCTTCATCGAGTTCGGCATATCGAATGAGAACGAGCCTTTGCAGAGGGACGTTTTAGATAAAATCGTCCTCGACATAATCCACCGATCGGCGAAAAGGAATCAGTCGGGCGGCAGGTCGCTCGTGTGGCAGTTCTTGGTCGAAGGAATGGAGCGGTTCAACTACGAGTTTGGGGTCGTGCCTTGGAAGAGAGGGCGTACTTCCCTCGCAAGCCGACCACCTGAGGAGGTTGTCGCTCGTCGTGTTAGATGTTCTTTTGATGGTCGATGTTTTTTTTTATCGGGAATCGAACGAGGGTTGTTTTTTCATTTTTCCGTTATGTGATCATTCTTCTCATACATTGCACCGTGATCGGTATTTTAGTGAATGATGACCTTAATTTTAAGGGTTGAAATCCTCTGTCTCATAATCCGTGTCCCATTTTCCGTCCCACTCCCTTAAAATTGATTTATATATTTATCGGAAAATATCTTATATGGATATCAAATCGACCACCATAAAACAAGAAATAAATTGGATGTATTTATTTAATTTTATCATACAAATCTCATGAAGTAACGACGATTTTATGATTTGGTGGACTTTATGATTAAAAGAATTAATAAATACAAAAGAAATTTTGTGAACCGTCAGATTTAAATTTTAACGGATCTGATCATTTGGAACATGGAACATAAAGGTGGACATATTTTGTGGGAACAAAGATTTCATGCGTAATTTTAGGTAGCGAAGAACTATATGATAGGAATTAAGGAATTTTTTTGCAACTGCACAGCCAAAGTTTTACATTCCCCACCCACCACCCATTTCACGGGTAGTATTCACCTAAGGATAAAATGGTCTTTACACTTGGTATATTTTTTAAAACATCAAAGAATATTTATTCTCTTTGGATCGAAGTCATCGAACGAAAGATTTATGTTCCGAGAATCTGGGCCTTATGATTAGCATGGTCGTGGATCAACCAGGTCCACACACGTGGCACGATTTTAGTGGTTTAGAATCTGGGAGATATCGGGCTATCATCTCATATCTTGATCGAAGGCACTTGCCGAAAGCAGACGGTAATAATTGAATGTGCGATGCGGAAAACCTTTGACTTAAAATAATAAAATTTAATATTCTATTCCTCCCAATCCCAAATCCAATTGCGTTTTAGGTGAAACAAAATTAGAAGAATCGCGGCCGTTAATTTAGTTGGAAGTCTTGGAAATTTCAGTTATCTTATGAAGCATCTCATCATTATATTGAATTAAAATGGTCAAGTTTTCATATCACGTGTAGCATACGTAGACGTGCATGAGCAGCCCACTATTTAATTCACGCTTTTTTTTTATTTCTTCTATTAAGTGGTTGAGAAGACGAAGTTTAAACACAACCACTGGCGAATAAAAGGTCAATAATGTTAGACAATAGTAGTAGTAATAATTATACCCGATTTATTTATTAATTAACATTTACTGAAACAATATATATACCTCCCATCTTTCCCCATACTGATGTAGAATCTATATTTCCCTCTTTCTCTCGAAGATTTCTTCTTCTCCATTTAATATAAAAAAGGATGAAGAAATCAGGGAAAGGTTTTATAGCAGCAGCTTCTATGGCCGCAGTAGCTTCTGCTTCTAATTCGTTCACTTCTTCTTCCACAAAGATTCATTTTCCTCAACAGGTAAAACTTAAAACTGTGTGGATAACTACGACAGATCTTTTCCTTCCTATTTTATTTTGAATGACGATTGTCTTGCAATAAATATTTTCAGGAAGAGAGGGAAGTCAAAGATGAGTCAACGCCGGAGGACAGTACGGCGTCGTCCTCCTCAGACAAATTCGCACCGAGGTTCGATGGGCTGAGATTCATTGAAACTCTGGTGACTGCTCACAGATGACGATTGCTTTTTCTATATATATATATTTAATTCATTGGATCGTTATTTGGGTCGTCGGATATAATAGACTTTTTGATCCATTGAACTGTAATGGAATGGGTAACAAACTAATCTAATTATTCCCCTAATTAAACGTACGTGGTGCTTAACCATATCCCTGTGCTCCTTCCTATATGTAACTTTGAATAGGGAGAATCATCAGATTTTACAATCACACTGGAAAATGCAGAAATCATCACATATCTAGGAAACTAACATTCCTTCCTTTGCTCCTTCCTTATTTTCGGGCTTCTTCTAAAGCATTCGCAGCAGAGAAGAGTTGAATCACTTCACTTCACGGCAAGATAAAACAATAGAGTCTTCCGAGGAAATCGTAATGAGTTGTAGAAGACAAGAGATCCCAGAAATCGATGAACCAAAAAAAAAAAAAAAAAGAAATTTTCAGCCATTTCCTGATGAGCCAAGATTGACTCGACAAGAACGAAGGAAAAAAGTCGCAGTAGGAAATCAGTCCAAGTTCGATGGGTCATCAGAAGAAAGTGGGGATCTAAAACACCCTTCTGTTTCTCTAATCTTTCTGCCTCGATGTAAGAACAACAAGGAAGCAAGTATCTGGGATCTTCGACGATCATCTCTATTCCCAAGTTGTAATCCTAAGAGAAAGTGAGAAATTTACGTTTTTTTTAACTAAGCTAAGCCCCAATCTGGGTCCTTCGCTAGCCACTCGCACCAAATCCGGCGAAGTTTACGAGACCCATCGTACTTCTCAATATAACCTGCGGCTATAAGCCCGCCACCTATCCACCGATCATCTTTATGGAAGAAGAAGAACAGGCCATCATCGAAGGGCCAAAGATTTGGTTTCATCAGCGTTTCTTTAGCATCGGCCGCAATTCTTTTGTGCCGTCAGCGACGGAATCAGAGGGGTCGACCGACCCCCCGGCGGCCGGCGCTACAAGGGTGGTGGTTGATGGCGTCGACATTGGTATTTTTGTTAAAAGATTCGCGTAAGAGGAAGATGGTTGGAAAAAAGAAACCTAAGTTGTCCTCTTAGTGGGCTGAATATTTTATTGGGCTATACTTTTAAAAATAATACTAACAGTACATAAGCCCACTCCAATTAAACTTATCTATTAATATTCGAAATTTCAGTTACCGGAGAATCAACTTTAAATTAAAGAAACGTATTAAACTTTATTATTAATAATAATTTTAATATAGTTACTCTCTAATAATTTAATAAATTAATTTATTTAATGTAATTGCTCTCTATATTGACTTACTTCTATTTAATATTTTATGGCGAATCATATTCGTATATAATATTAACAATAATTTATTACAAAAAGATTAAGTAACCTGACCAAAGTAGTAAAAAGACGCATATTGACATTTTATCATTTTTAAATTGTTATTTAACCAAAATATGTTTCATTACATTATAAAAACTATTTTCATATATACATTAAACATGTTATGAAAACATCATTTTAAAAGCAAATTTTCGACTCTTTCAAGTTATATTTTCTGACACTATTATAATATGCCATTTCTGTATGTAACATACGTTACGAAAAATGTATATAAGAAACATTAAGGTTTACAAAGTCTTAACGTTTTGGTTGTTTCGTTTACAAAGTTATGACTCATAATATTATATTGATTAAAATATGGAATTAATTTTCATCTGTGTAATGACCATCTATGCAAAACGTTCACAAAATATTGAAGATTAGATAACGGACTAGACGCTGCTTAATATTGTTTTTAAATTTATTATTCGGTTCCTAAGTTACAATGTATCATTTTGTCATTGATAACAATATGTAATAGATATGCTTAAAATGTATAAATGGAAAAGCACTTTAATTATTATACGAAGAACTAAACGTTTTATAGGATTGCGATTGATCTAATTTATTGTTTCTCATTAATTACAATATGTAATTTATTATCATGTATATAATAAACATATTATGTAAAACGTATATAAGAACTCTTCACAAACCACATACCTAATCTTTCGTATTATTTTGTTTAAACGTTTTTCGACCCCCAAAGTTTCAACTTCTGGTTCCGTCGCTGTGCCGTCTACCATTCAGGTGAGACTCCAAACTCTTTTTGCCGTAGCAAGGAGCAAACAAAAGGCAAAAGAAGAATATCAACTAGGGCTGAGCAAAAATATCCGAAAACCGGATTCCGATCCGATATCCGGTTATCAAAACCCGAAAAAACGGATATCCGATTTTAAAAACCGGATCGGATATCCGATCCGATTTATTTTAAAACAAATCGGATCGGATACGGATAGTGGTTTGTCTAAAATCCGGATATCCGGTATCCGATTGCACATTTAAAAAATAATAAAAAGTAGAAAAAATAGCCCAAAATAAAAAAGGTCCAAAAATGAAAAAATCCTCAAAGTAGAATACTTAAATTTATATTATTATTTTATTATTGCAAAAAAACTTTGTTAGAGATTGAAATAAAAAAATAAATACATCGAGATGCAAGTTAACAAATTGTGTGAATTTGTGGTACTGTGTTTATTCTTAATTATGTAATTTTGAATCATAATTCATATATGTGTGAATTACTATGTGTAGAAATTCTTATATAAAAAAAAATATTTTTTTATATGTTGATATGAAATAGAAAAAAAAAGATTCAAGAAAATAACAAAAAATATAAGAAAAATAAAAAACCGGATGCGGATATCCGGTTAAAATATCCGAATAAAGCGGATATCCGATTTTCGGATATCCGTTTAAAACCTGACCGGATACGAATAGCAATTTTCGATATCCAAAAAATTCTGATATCCGAATTACGGTTATCCGAAAATCCGGATATCCGGTTTTGCTCACCCCTAATATCAACCTTCTCTCTCTCGCCCGACGTCGTAATATGGGTGCCCTTGTGCTTTGAAGCTCTTAACAGTTTTGATAATGTCGTCATCTTTCTTATTGACGTGATTGCTCAGCTTAAGAACCCTAATTCCCAAAGTGTCCCCCTCCCATTATTCGATTGATCAACACAAACAGACGCCCGTTGTCGTCTTCAAATAAAATGCAATCAGAAAACTAAACAGACTTTTTCATTTTGGAAATTACTGAAAGTTTCCAAATCCCCAATTATATGAACTAAATAGCTCGGAAAAGTTCGATCATCTTAATCACATGGAGGACCTGGAAAGAAAGTGTATAATAAAAAACGGAAATGCCTCAAATCGAGGAAATTCGAAAAGCTCTATACTGCACAATTTATCTATCGGGTCAAGGAAATGTAGCTCGATTCAATCCTTGTAATCTCCCTTTCCTTCTTGAAACGAAATCTTTTGAGAGCAAGCGACGAACAGAGAGGAGAGATCAATGGACACAGCTGATTCCGAGTTTCTTGATCAGAGGAAGAAATCAAAGACGAAATGGAAGTGATTGAAATTTTAGAGAATGTCAAAGCTTCTTTACAAATTCTATGAAACGGAGCGAACTGTTTTCCCGCCAGATTAAACGAACTATTTTATTAATTTTCTATTTGTTTTCCGTTTGTTATTATTGATGAAAATATAAATTAGTAATAAAATAAAAGCAAAATTGGGCAGGGTCGGGTCTAATATTAATTTAAATAAATGAGAATTTTCTTAATTGGGATTCAATCTCCATCCGTCAAACGTGGACTGGGCTTTTACGTTTTACCTGGAAAGTAATTGTATTAGTTCGAATGATTTAGTTTAGAAAATTTATGAATAGGCAAGTAAGGAGTAATTTTATGGTGCTCACTTTATGTGATCACCTTACGTGGACACCTGTCGATGTGGCACTGATTCGTGCCATGTCGATATGCCACATAACATTAGATGATACGTAACACTATTTAACACATTCTATGGGTCATTGGTCGACATATCGGACGATGATGTAGCATGTTTACACTTTGTGTGGCAGCTGTTATGTGATATTGATATGTGGGCATAAACATACCACATCATCGTCCGATGTGTCGACCAATGACCTATAGAATGTGTTAATTAATGTTACACATCATCTAATGTTGATGTGGCATGTCGACATGTCACGAATCAATGTCACATCGACAGGTGCCCACATAAAATTCCTCGGCAAGTAAGTATATGATAGTGAAATACATAATTAGTAATTAACTATGGGGGTGTTTGTTTTGGGGTGATCTTTCAAAACATCACCGTGATCTTCTCGTTTACCACTTATCACTGTGTTTGTTTAGTTTAGGTGATGAGCCATCACCGGAATGACGGATCACCTAGATGATGAAAATGGGGTGATATTTCATATTTCAGATCACCCCAAAAGACCTAGGTGATCCAACATCACGGTGATGAGGTGATCTATCTAACTTCTTAATGGACGAAAATACCCTTGATATTTTAACATTATTACTTTATGTGCCATTATCAATATAATTACATGATTAACACAATTAAATCATAAAAATATTCCAGTTATTTGGAAATATTAAAACTTATATTTTAATATATTAATGATTATCACATAAAATATCACCTGAAAAAAACTTAACACATTATTTAAATCATATGCATAGGGTCAAATATGACATTTATATAACGTCATCCTACACATCACAGTGATTAAACAAACAGAATACTTCAATATCACGTTGATCTGCAAAATGAAATATCACCTTAAAACAAACACACTGATGACATATCATCTTGATCCACATTCCGGTGATACCACATCACCGTGATGTGCTTATCACCGTAATGTTGGATCACCTGAAACAAACACACCCTATATGTCAAATAGAACACGAAGTAAATGAATTTGAGATAATTAAGAAGCACCACCAACGTCTCTATATAGTTTGCCACATATCTTGATGAACATTTATAGGAAGTGCTATCATAATCCAAAAAAGCCAATTTATGATCATTTTATAACTTTTTTTATTGACGTTGATTTATTTATTTTTCTCGAAAGTCAAAGTTTATTATTATTGACGATCGTGGACGGTACAGACCATAGACCTTTATCTCACGAGTCACGTCGTATACATTCGCGAACCATAATGTCTTCTGTGATTTACGCGAAGCTTCTCTATAATATATTCATATATTATTAATTGATCATTGAGGAAGGTTTACTTGAATTTAGCGGTTAGGTACAGATTATTTTATTCAGTTCATATCGATCAATTAGCGACAATGATATCGTTGCATAATGATGAGATATATATAAAAGTTGAAGCACGGTAAAGGAATAATCAAATATTGAGTTTCGAATATTTAATTGCTCAACACATCCTAGGTTATGATGGACGGGCGTGATTAAGTCATTAGCGACATTTAAATTAGGTATAGTATGACATTAGATATTTTTTTATTGAACTCATTTAATTATATAGTACTAAAAAACTTTATCTTGTAATAAACATTGTCGTTGTGGTTAAGAAATGAAGATGACCTCATGGGCCGGTTGCTTGGGTCCCACCCGTTGCACACCCAAAGACTTTTATAGCGAAAAGAAAATTATAATTGTTGACAAGTATGATCCATGCGCATTTACATACGTTTGACTACGTTAATTATTTTATTTAATTCTACAAAACAAAAACGCCAGCAAACTCATTTTGCTCATACAACACTTCATCTTCATGTTCCAATAGATTGACTAATTACTCAAATATCAAAACGAACTCCATTATAAACTAGTGTAAATTACGAGTAAGGCCACAAAATCATATTTTCAATTAAAGATAAGGACCCATGTAAGTTTCGTTTAGAGATAAGGACTCAATTTAACTTTAATTTAGAGATAAGGACCCATGTGGTACCACAGACACATGAAGTGGTATAACAGACCAATGACGTGGTACCACAGACCCATGAAGTGATACCACAGACATATAAAGTGATACTACACACCAATGAAGTGGTACCACGGACCCATGAAGTGGTACCACAGACCTATACTGTTACTGAAGAACAATGAAGTGGTATGGGGAAGCCATTAAGTGTTTCTGAAGAAAATGGGTCATTGAAACTAATGCATTTTCTTACATGAGTCTGAACTGTAACTGAAACTTAAAATGGGGCCTGAAACTTAAATGTCCTATAAACTATGGGACTACTTACAAAACTAAATACATGGGTCCAAAATTTCAGTTCAATATTGGTCAACGCGTGCTAAAAAGGGGGAAGCGAAAGTCGCTATTTGATAGAGCAGAGAAATTCAAAGACAACTAAAGTCGCTGTTACAAACAATCATGCAGAGATATCATACAGACACGCAGAAAAGTCTGAAGAAGTCAAAACCATCTTCAGATCATAGAAGGAAGAAGATGAAAGAAAGCAAATACGAAGGAAGGAGATCACAAAACTGTCTCCTTCTTGCTTTGCTACATCCGATGTAATGACACTTGATGTAATAAACTGAAGAAAAAAAAGATAAAAACACGTGAAATGTGATGCAGATGAAAGCTTAAAATACGCAGCTTTTCTGCATCCATGGCGGCCATGGAATTACCCTCTCAAATGGCTCCTATCTGAAAAAAAACCAAGCAGCCAAATGAGATTTGTTCCCAGCAGAGAATTATGATTCTGAGAAACGCCTGCAAATCAAGAACAATATATAGATTTGCAGGAGAAAAAGGTCTCGACGAAGAAGAAGAATAAGCCAAAAGCGATCGACGATCAATCCGTGGAACCACCACTGCAGCCGTCGCCGTCGCCGCCGTCTTTCGGCGGCCGTTGAATATTCCCAAAAGGAAAATTGGAAGGCAGCAACAGATTATTATTCGAATCCAGATCGTCCCAAACAGCACTGCCCGGGCCCCACCTGATCGGATCCACCCACGGCTCAGCCGCGTCGCCGCCGCCCCAGGCCATCTCTTGGTCGGAAAGCTCCCGTAAGTCGCCGGAGCCTTCTAGAAACTTGAATCCCAGTTCCTGACCCGACCCGTGAAACTCAACCACCTCACCTCCTTTCTTGAATTCCACGACCGACGACGAAGGCGGCGGCGGAGGCGGCGGCGGATCCGCCGCCGTTTTAGGAGAATCCAAGCCTGACGCCGAAGCAGAAGAAGCTCCGTCGTCGTTATTGCCTTTGCCCAGAAACATCTCAGGGAAATTAAGCTTAGCGTTCTCACCTCTGAGCTTAAACGCCTCTCTATCGTAGGCCAACGCAGCATCCTCGGCGGTGTCGAAGGTGCCCAGCCATAGCCTCGTCCTATTCTTGGGCAACCTAATTTCGGCGACCCATTTTCCCCAATGCCTCTGTCTGACTCCTCGGTAAAGCTTCGTTGTTGGGATCGGCGGTTTGAACCAATTACCGCCGCCGGCGCCGCCGCTCTGTCTCAGGCGATTGATCGATCATCATCATCTTACCTCTAGGGCTCAAGTTCAGGGAATCGCTCCAATACTGAAACAACTGCTTCTGATGATGATGATGTAAGAACTGAGGTGAAGAGAGTTCGCCTTCGAAGTAGGGAGGAAAGCCGAAGCTTTGCTGCTGCTGCTGGGAATTTGGGTACTGAGGTGAGAATGAGATCATTTGCTGATGGGGTTGGGACGTTGAATAGATGGGATTTTCTTCGCCGGTGGAAAACGGGAAATTTAGGTTGGAATTGATAGGTTGGACTGTAGGGTTCTGTTGATGTAATAACGATGGCGATGGCGACGAAGAAGAAGACGATGATGGGCTGTTTTTCTTGAAGGGTCTGTTAGACATGGAAGCTTCTTCGTCGAAAAATGGCTGCCATGGAAGATGGTGCTGAGCTTCGTATTCTTCGTCTCTGCTCTTTGATGGTGAGGTTTTCTTGGATTTGCCTTTGCTTTTCGACGAATCCATTTCTTTCTTTTGCCGCTCGCTCTCTCTCTCTTCTTGAAATTAAGACTTCGAAATAGTGTTAAGGGAGAACTGAAGAAGAACAGCTGACGAACTGAGGAAAAGCTAGGAAGAAGATGAAGATGAAGACGATTGAAGAAAGATGAAGAAGATGAAGCTTTTTTTATATGATTAGGACAAAGAGAACGGACGTGGTTTGGTAAGAGAGCGAGCGGCCTTTGATTCTCAAGAAGCATGGAAGTGAGGGTTTATAAGAGAGAGGGAGAGAGAGAGAGAGAGAGAGAGAGAGAGGTGTGTTTGTAAGAAGAGAAAAAGATTTGATGTATATGTATTTGGTCTGCGTTTGGGTTTGGGTCCCACGCGCTTCGTTCTTTTCCCCATTCTCGTGCTTACGTTGCTTACACTCCAATCGATCTTATTTATTATTTGCTTTCTCTATTAATTTCTTTTTCATTTTTTTTTTTTTGAAATTTCGTGAAACCAATGTGAGAAACATTTAAGTTTTGGTGAAATTTTATGCAGCATATTTGCCGTCCTTTGCTTGACCGTCGTTCATAATCATAGATATAGATATCCCGGACAATTTGAGGACTTCGGACGTGTTCAACCGTGAAAAATCAAAGAAACTAAGAATATATATATTTCTTAATCTTCATATATACTTCTCTACTCTAAAAAATCTTTTCACAATATTAAATATACCATCATAAACAAAGGTCATATATACTATACAAAAAATTCCATAAAATGTCAACTTATTATATATTATGGTCCTTTATTTCTTTGTCTTAGGCAAATATATATACGAAACGTGGTTATTTCAATGTGGTGGCTTTAGTGGAATTATCTCGACCAATATTTATATTAGTTCCAAAGCAAAGTCGACCAATCGAGAATAGCCACTTAGTTGTACGGAAGGCATATTGACTTTGCGTATGTGCTTTCACAAATAGAAAGAAATGGACTTTGTAACATTATATATGTTGGGACTTTCTTTTTGTGGTTTTCCACTAGTTTCCATCATATATTAAATATTAGCTATCTGTAAACATACACATAAATGTAGAGGCATTTGATGAAAATGTTTAATATGAACATATCACTGAGAAATCATTATGGTCGTTTTTTAATAGCGAAATATGACGCGACTATGCTAATTGACTTCTTATGATTGTTAAGCTTGTGAGCGTTTGTTATATATATATTTTTAATTTATTTAATCTAAGCCCGAGTTCGAGTGTAATCTATCACACGTAATTCTAAAATAGATAGGGATTAAGGCATCTATCAGAATAGCAGCGGAACCCACTCTTAATTAAATTAAGCTAATAATTATCTTATCCTAATGGAAAGATTAAAATAATTCTGTTATAGATAGGCATTGCATATATTATAATTTTAATTGGCCTGCAAGACAAGTGCGTTAGCAAATAGACGGACATAGTTCGCTTTCGGCGCTGGAAAAATATAAAATGTGTTGAGAGATATCTTTTGCTTTGTCGGACAACCCAAATTATTACAAAAATCACACAAAATATCATATAAAAAAATAATAAAATAGTCAAAGTCAAAGCCACACAACCGTTTGTCTGTACGAAGTCGGTTTGAATCCGCCATGTCAATATCAAAGTTAGTTCATCCCAACTTTTCACTTTGGTACAATAATATTTTATTTTTTTTAATATATCGGCATCTAATGAGATATTTATATATACGGACATAATGCATAGCCCGTAACTAAAACATTCACTGGTTTTAAATATATCATTGTAATTCAAAGTAAATTTACATTAGTCGTATAATTCCAAGATATTATTTATTGAATCAGTTTTAACAAACTTTTTACTGATTTATTGCAACTATCATTATTATTATTATTATTATTAGTATTATTACTATTATTATTATTATGTATTTACAATATTAAGCGAGGTCACCTTAGAATAACTGTTACCAAATTAATCGGTATCTCAATTATGATAATTATTATTTTACCCTTAATTTTCAGTATATTCCTATTATATCCTCTAAGATCAATTTCTTATACTTAAAAATAATATAAAAGAAACTTAATATTAAACTTCCATAAGTAACTTATACCATAAATTAATATAATATAATCGTTTAGGAATAACCAATTCGTGGGCAGGTTGGAGTATCACAGGAGGGACCGTAACAAATCCGGGAATTTGAAGTTACGAAGTTGTAGCTGGGGCACATATTGTGTTTTCTGGCTTATGCTTTTTGGCCGCTATCTGGCATTGGGTGCAGCACACACATCGGTTATACCAACAATATTAGTTACTATTATTATATGGGACTAATATGAATTCCAATAGGATTTAATTCGTTGTCATGGGTGTACCCTTTCAAGTCCATATAAGTCATCAAAAATTGTTTCTTCCAAGTATCAGTGATCTCCATTTGAAAATATCGTGTGTTCGACCACTCAAGACTTATCCGAATATAAATAAATCCTCCGAAGTGTTTATAACTTTAATTGGGGCCTCCCATTTTGGCTTTTAGCCCATTATTTTAAAATCCAAGTTATAGTACTGATGAAAACCGCCAACAGTAGCGACGATTATATTTCATAGCTAAATCTCCTTTAAGCGTCATCTACTTACAACGACTTCTTGTCCTTCGAATATGGCACACGATGAATATAGTGGAGTAGACATTATTATGCACAATATAACGTAGGAGAGGAAAACAAAGATGCAAAGATGAAGACATTTTTTATAACATTGCATGCCCATGCAATGCAATGCATCGCACGTCAAAGAATATCACCAACGTACCTTCCCTTCTTTGAGATACGATCATTTTCATTACACACACACACATAAGAAATCCATCCATTCCACACTCAGGCTCAAAACTTCAAATCGTAAGACAACGTCTTCGACAATATGTTAATCTTCTTATCGGGCGATAAGCTATCGACCACAAGCGAACAGCTCACAAACACGAGGACTTCCCTCAAATTCAGACCATCCCCAACCACAACGGTGACTGGAATTCTTACCTTCACAAGCAACGGAATTCTATGGCTGCTTCGACTCTCCATGAAAGCTTCTTGAAGGCCCGACCCGAATGCGCTTTTGCCCTTCAAATCGACGCTCAAAATCGTCGTGTTTTCCCTTCCCTGAAAGAAGCTGGGAATCTTCCCATTACATAGGCTACTTTCCCTGTAAGAAACGTCGACGGAGCTGTCCTCGCCGTAGGCGAAGCCCACCATTGTGTTCGGGTTCTCGGCCTTGACAGAGACGAGGAGCTCCGTGTTGAGGCTGAAGTCAGGCATTACGTCGAACACCTTGACTTCGAGGTTTTGGATGGCGTAGTTTGGTACTTTTGGGGCGTAGATTACGTAGAAGGCGACGGCCATGATGATTTGGATGAGTATGAGCAGTAATACGCAGAAGAAGCAGCAGCATATGCATCTGCAGCACAAGGACGACGACGACGACGATCGCTTCTTCCTGTGGTGGTTGTTGTAAATGGGGACGTTGCGGTGGTGGGGCGGCGGCCCTGCGACGCCGGCGTTGTGGCTGCCGGTGGCGTTCAGCATGGCGTAGGGAGGCGGCGGCGGTTGTTGGTGGTGATGCATGGCGGTGGCGAGCGGTGGAGGTGGAGAACCATATATATAGAGAGAGAGAGAGAGGAGAAGGAAAATTAGGGAATCTTTTTTTTTGTTTTATTTTTTGTTGAATTATTATTTTTTTTTTTATCTTTTGATGTTATTATTTGATGGCGAGAAGAAGAACTGAAAGAGATGGTTCGCAAGGGTTTTCTTCGAATGATTGTGGAGGAACTAATTAGTTATGTGTTTGCGGTTTATAATTAATAGAAAAAATTCAGTTTTTAGCAAAAGTCAACGGCTTCTTCAGTTGTGAGAGAATATAGCACATAAAAGTTAAAATGTAACTTGTGCAATAATTTTTACTTTGGGGATCAAAAAATGGCCAACACCCGCCACACGTTGAGCAAATTAAATTAATTATATTCATCACATACATCCTCTACAAAAGTGTGATATTTAGGGCAAAGACTTGTGACATATATGATAATGATATAATAAATAACACATTAGGGTTCTTTTCATGTGACCCATTTTCACATCTCCTCATTAGCCCTGTGAATCGCTTCAATACTCTCCAGTCTCTCCTCATTATATAACGAACCCTCACATTTCATATAAAGGTTTCAGACGAAAGAGGAATATGATTATACAAGAATATCACCAATCGGAAATCTGCAAGACTTATTATTACAATATTAGTTTTGCTCCATCTTATGATCATTTGCAAATTTGCAATGGAAGAAGGCACATCATCATCACCAGCAATCAGTAGCGGAGCCAGCCGCTTGAACAAGTGGGGTCCATTTTTAATTGGACCCCATATCCAATATTTTAAAAAATTTTCAATGGGGTCTTTGCAGTATAATTTTTTACAAATTACTCCTAATATTAGTTTTTTTACACTAAACTATTAATAATTTTTTTTTCCAGTGGGGTCGTGGACCCACTGGCCCAATGCTGGCTCCGTCAGTGCCAGCAATAATCTTTCATTCAAGTAATAATAACCTATATGGGGTCGTTTGATACCATATTAATGGATCACATGGGTATAAGTTATTTGTCTATGGGTATACACGGATTTTGTTGATATTCTATTTTAACATGTTTGATATGCGTGTATTAATTATTCATGTGTTGATATAAATTGTGTTTGATAGATGTGTTTGAGGTGTGCATAGGTGTGTATGGATTAGTGATACACACCTCATAACCACCTTATAGGTGGGTATCCATATACAAGCCCTATAACCAAAATCCTTGTAATAGACGTGTATACCCATACAAGGCATGTATGGCTATACACAGATAACAAACACGAGATAACTTATTCATACACATCCCATACCTATCTATACACACCTATACACTCATATCAATTATCAAACGAGGCCTATATAGCAGTTTCCATTTTTTGCCTTTAGTAACTATAAAATTAATTAAACAGAGTTTGCGGGCGTGCAGCAGCTGGATCTTGGCCGTCGAGGCGGGTCGACCCACTCCAAGTTTCCGGGTCGGGTTTGGCCGACTGTACCCATGCATGCGGGTCATATACTCCTTGCCGTTTGGTGGTGGTGAGCTTTGTTTGCTCTTCCATTGAAGAGGCTGAGACTTATCCCATTTCTTACAAGTGCATGTGTCATAATAAATCATATCCTATCCCTTGATAATAATATAATGTATTATTACTTATTTTTAGCTCAGTTTATGTTGTTTCTATATAACAAGTTTCGATATCTTTCTCTATCAAACCAATCTCCATTCACTGTTTATTGGTTACGTATGTGTATGTCTTTTGAGTTATTGGGCTATCCGTGTGCTTCATACAATCTGGGCTTACAGTATATAGTAGATAACGTTATATTTATATAAAGAATAGCAGTGGATGGTCCATTTGAGCTATTAAATATCCATTTTTTTTAGGTTTTACGACTCTCATGTATAAGTGTGTTCAATGAGTGAGTAGACAGTTGGAGGTTGCACTAAAATATATACACCTATGACATTTGGGCAAGCAATAATTTAATGATTCATGCATGCACTAAAATGGTTAGTGGCAACGATCCTAAGATCACTCTTAACTAAAATATTATCGTTTTCGGACCACTTCAACGTGTATATTGCACAAAAGTCAATCCAAGAATGCCTTTCTGTTAAGTGGAAAGGAAAAATGTTGAAGTGACTTTCAACTCCCAACTATAAAAGTTTCCATAGCAGAAATGGTATGATGTGTCGATAATGTAATATTTTTAGATAGATTAATAATTAAATAAAGGTGGACTTTGAAACGGTGGTAGGTACATAACTTACCCAGGAAGATTAGTTCCGCTGGAAATCGATATGATGTTGTTCAAAGCTGACAATGCAATTAAGATTCGGAGAAGATACTTATTGAGAAGTATATATGTGTGTGTGTAAACAATGGAAAATATAAAGGGATGTGTTATCATATTGTATACCTTCTCAAAAACATGTTGAACCTATAAAATGAAATAACTTAAATACCCCATGTGAACTAGGGTTTCTGTCTATCTTTTTTTGAATTATATGTCCGTTCAGATAGATTTATCTTCATTGTAACATTTCCAATTTGTGTAATTTTTTCTTATAATATTCACATTATCCAAAAGTCGATATTATTTTAAAGTTATTTTCT
Organism: Craterostigma plantagineum; assembly: GCA_027422505.1. Classification (NCBI taxonomy): domain Eukaryota; kingdom Viridiplantae; phylum Streptophyta; class Magnoliopsida; order Lamiales; family Linderniaceae; genus Craterostigma; species Craterostigma plantagineum. The sequence goes on from JAPQWV010003075.1 coordinate 42,318, forward strand.
TACATAGTTACAACTTCATTAAATGTCACGTATGCCGTCACATATCAAATTATTGAATGTATGGACTAATGGTCTAAATTAAATTTCCATGTGAAGTATATTTATTATCCGTCAACTTTGAAATATATAAAAAAAAAACAATTTTCATATAAGAAATAAAAGATCATAATTCATAAAACACATGACGTGTACGTGATAAACCTAAAAACAATTGGTAGATCTTTAATATAAAACCGAACCGAAAACGTTCGTTCACACATAAATATGTGAAGAACGCTAAAAAGGACATTCAATGAATCAACAAACTCATGCCTCCTTCGAGTGGGCCCAATTCTTTCCCATAACTCAAGACAATTCTTCATTTGTTTGGACATTCGTAGGTGTTTGTGTTTATCTCATCTCCAATTTCAACATGAAATACATACCATGTTACACTAAAATATCATCATTTCTAAAGCAAAATCTACACTGCTTAAAAAAAAAAAAAAAACTCGGCCAAGCTTTTGTTAGTACCATCATTCTCATGAAAGCCTAAGGAAGAAGAAAAAAAAAAACATAATACAGATTCATCAGCAGAATCAAACGAGAGAAACCCCTAACAATCAATCGAAAAGAAAAAAAAAAAAGAAAATAAAAAAAAGACCGGGCTTTCACGATATCATCGACGAATGCCCATAAAGTAGTTGAAGTCATGATGTTGAACACCTAATTGCTTGAGCCAAGAATCTGCTACGCCCCACATGTCGACGATCTTTTCTTGGTCCTTGCCATTTTTACCCGAGAGCCAAACGTCCCCTTGCATTTTGTACGTCGCCAAGCCGAAGGATTCGAGCGCTATGGTCTCACTTTTTCTACTGCTCATATTCGTCTTCTTCTCATCCTCTTCGTAATCCATGTCTGAGAAAAATACATAAGGAAATCAATACTTTCATGAGATAAAGCAAAGTGGGATGATGATATGTATGTGTATTCTTTCTTTCTTGCTGGCTTGCTTGCCTTGGAAAGAAGAGGAGAGGGTGTGGTATGTAAGAAAGCAAGCTTGCAAGTCCTTCATCGTCGGCCCAGTTGGAATGTGATAGATTGGATACCTGCGATTTACGCGAATATATATGTGCGTGCAAATTTCGATAATTTCTGTATTATTACGTCGGAAAAAAAATGTTTTTATTACCAGGCGACGGCCATCCAACTAGCAGGTGAAAGATCGACGCTTCTTAGGCTCATCAATCCTGGGTATCTTTGAGCTAAGCTGCTAATCTGGGACGAGAAAAAGATCCAATCTTTATGCAAATAATCGAATCAAAAAGCAGATTAGAAAGAAAAATCGTATCTTTGAGCTAAGCTGCTGATCTGGGACGAAGAAAAGATTCGATTGTGACGCAAATATTCGAATCAAAAGGCAGATTAGAAAGAACAATCGTATCTTTGAGCTAAGCTGCTAATCTGGGACGAAGAAAAGATTCGATTTTGACGCAAATATTCGAATCAAAAGGCAGATTAGAGAGAACAATCGTATCTTTGAGCTAAGCTGCTAATCTGGGACGAAGAGAAAAGATTCAATCTTTATGCAAATAATGGTACCGTTTTCGATAGAAAAGGGAACTGTGGCAAGAAAGAAAAGCCCCACCAAAGAATGTATTCCAACATATGAGATCTTCGAACAGTTCTCGTGGATTAAATGATCGTCAAGAAAGATTGAATGATTACCTTATCCGTTAAAGGGACTCTGCAATAAGGAGAAGATCTCTCGAAATACTGGCAGTAAAGACTTCCCAATCTATCGCTTGGTAGAGACGAAGCACTGTCTGGTTCAGACAATCCTTCCTCGGACGAACAACCGTCCCATCTCGAGAATTTTTCGCTTTCGCTCTCATCGCTGAATGAATCGCTCAGCGAATCCCTCGTAGAGTCCGTCTCTTCCCTAATCGATCAAAATTCAACAAAAGCAAAAAAAAGCATACAAAAAATAGTCTTCAGAGATTGAAGTAGACAAGCTGAATGAAAGGAAAGTTTCTAACAAGAATTTAGGATAATCAAATATGCTGTAATGACAGGGAATTTTTATTACCTGAGGCAGCTAACTGATGAACTGCTGATGAAGATTTGAATAGCAGAGAGATATGGGACAAAGTATTGGATTAAATTACGACCCTCGTCGGCGATGATTGGAACGCCGGCGCCGTAAGCGCTCGATTCGTTGAAACTATCCCAGAGATCGCTGAGGGTAAAATAGTCAATTTTCTCCTGCTCTAATGGGTGCCATAGCCTATTAAGCTTCCCTGCCTCACTCTGTTTTTTTTTTTTCCAGAGAAACAGAGAGACGTACGTCAATGGATTTCCCCAACATTTACAACAGGCCAAGAAAGGATATAATTGGGATGCTAAATATGATAAAAAAAAGGACAAAAACTAAAAAAAAAGGACAAACCTTGGTTAGGGATTGAGATGGGACGATAGGTGTTGTGCAATCTAAGAAGCTTTCGAGGTTCGTCGGCGGAGAAGATGCCTTGTCATCAAAGGCCAACATCATCATCAAATCAACAACAGATTTTTCTCGAAACAGAGATGCAGAGAGAGAATGGCCAAGAGAAAAAAGATTTGATTTTTATATCTTATTGAAATTCTGTGTTGGTTTGATTCTCTCTCTCCTTTCTCTGTTTTTCCTTTATGAAAGAAAACAGAGGAATTCAAAACCCAGAGGAAACGAAGAAATAATGGAAACAGAGGGAAACAAAAGAGTTTGAGGGGTAAGGGATGAGAGAAAATCCCGGGACGAGATTCTCTTCCTTTCCTTCTTTCCTTCGAAAAAAAAAAATTCGTAATAATGTTTTAGTCAAAAAATTAACTTTTTAAAAAAAGAGTCCCTTTCCAAGTTTCCTCTTTTTTTCATATCATTCTCCCCAAATATAGGGAGAGGAACTAAGCGTCACGTTCTTTAATAGATAGGCACAGAAACTTACATTGAGATCATTCGCCATGCTCTGTTTTCAAGCTCTGCGAAAAGCTCAAAGAAGAAGAATCTCACAGACGATGCTCTGTTTTCGAAAAAAATGACCGAAGAAATGCTTGGATCAAGCCGCGAATAATACTCTGCTTTCCGTTACATCTATACGTCTTATTCCAGGAAAAAAACAGAGATGCCCATTGTTTTTCTATTGATAAAAAGGGAATCAACTTTTCTTGAAAAAGGGAAAAAAAAACAGACAACCACTATTCCTTCCCTTCTATTACAGACACTAATACGTTAGATTCTGTGATTTGTACTTGTGAGTGTGTTAAGGTCCAGAAACTTCAGTCATCATCTCCCCAGAATTTTATTCTAAAAGAAAATTAAGAAATTTATGATATGAGAGAGAGAGAGAGAGAGAGAGAGAGAGAGAGATGTGATGAGGAGACATGTAACGCTAAGATATGACTTCTAACATGTTTGAGCTCTTCTCCGTCTTAAAGTTTTCTTTCTTCCTTCACTGAAAGATACGTGCAATTAATGTCGTAGTATTAATAATTAATTAAATAATTCTGGTTTCTGGTGTTAGGCGATTGATGAATAAGCAGATGTTATGTGGATTAATTAGATAATTACGGATAAGTTTGTGGTCATGGCAGGGTCAAATATATTTGATTTTTTCATTTTTTTTTTTTGGGGACTTCAATTTTGGAGATACTACGATAATTAAATAAGAATGGGGGCTATTATAACGAGCGGATTAGTATTATCGACGGATATTAATAAAGACTTAGCCATCGTAATAGTGCTATGGCGAAACACGTAACATGATGATCCAATGTAATTAATTAATGGTTCGACACACCACATGGATCACCTATGCCAAATCATTTGTAAATTAGTAAGATATAAAGATTTTGTGTTGAATATATATGTTCATTATATTACATAAAATTATTT
>JAPQWV010003076.1:0-46218 GCA_027422505.1 Craterostigma plantagineum
CGAGTTGCATTAAAATGTCATTGGGAATGGCCTGCATCACGTATGATTTCGCCACTTTGTCTGCCTTTAGTCGCAGTTTTTCTTCATCACTGCATTGGTCAGCAGTTTTCAAGATCCTCTGTTCCTCTCTTGCAGGAGTGGTGTCAGTAGTGGCGGGAATTATGGTCCAATACTGGTGGGTCCATTGTAAATAGATTCCAGCAGGTTCTCAGAATTGTCCTTGCTTTCTATGAAGTTGATGAATCTTCTCTTCCAGACTGCGTATTCTCCATGTCGGATGATGGGAGGTCTAACATCATTTCCCATGCTGAAAGAGTCCATTGCTTGTGTTTTGGATATGATCGTTAACTTGTATGTGAGGAAAATTGGAATTGAATTGTGAATTTTGGTCAAAATCAAATTTAGAATTGATTTTGAATATATGGGTATGTATCGCAAGAGTGGATAGGACAAAGTTTTGCGAATGAGGTATTTTGCTCGTTTGCGAATTGAGAAAGTGATTTGTTACTTTGCGAATTGATCGTGAGTTCGAAAAGTCATCGCTTCACGGGTTAATGAGAAGATTCGCAAACGATTGATTCGCGAGGTGAGTAGAGTTCGCAAAGTACTATTTGAGTTGCAAATTGACCTGAATTCGTGAAGTAGTGCCAAGTTCGCAAAGTGTCAAAAGGTCGCAGAGTGCTTCGGATTCGCAAAATAGATAGGAGTTCGTAAAGACCTGACTTCGTAAAGTAGTGGCAAGTTCGCAAAGTGACAAGAGGTCGCAAAGTGCTTCGGATTCGCAAAATGGATAGGAGTTCGCAAAGACCTGACTTTGTAAAGTAGTAACAAGTTCGCAAAGTGTCAAGAGGTCGCAAAGTGTTTCGGATTCGCAAAAAGATAGGAGTTCGCAAAGACTTGACTTTGCGAGTTGAAGAATGAACCCGTGAAGTGAAGGAGAACTCTAGACGTTGATCTTTGTGAACTGCGGCTTGGTAACGTAGAACCCGCAAAGTATAACTTTGCGAAGTGTCGATGCGCAAACTTGAAAAACAGCAAACCAAGTGTGGAGATTTAGAATCGCAAAGTATCCTTGTGAGATGAATGAGCCGTGTGTGAAACTAAAAGAAATCCTTGAGTTCGCAATCCTAGTTCCCAAAATAGTTCCGTTCGTAAACTCAAGAACACACTGAAGAACAGGACAGTTCTTCAAATGTTTTAGACAGAAATCCAACAAAACTGATAAAAACCTCCACGGAGACCACTTTGATGACTCAGAATTGATAGCAACACAAGCTTGCCTTAACAAACAAAGTATCTCTGAGAATGGCTTATACACAAGAGTCTAAGCTTTGAAACAGAGAATAGCAACCACGCAAGAGTTCAAACTGCTTAATTCCTAAAAGCTTGAAATGAAGTTTCCTCACCTACACGCTTGGCTCTGATACCACTTGTAATTCCAGATTATCCAAGAACACTTCAACAGATTAAACCTTCGTAGATTGTGAATAGTGTGCTTTGAGGTTTAGTGTTGAGTACGTGAGATTTTAGCAAAATGGAAACTTACATTAATGAAGTTAGGGTTTAAGCTTAAATACCTTGTGAGGTATTTAAGCCCATTGGGCCCCTAACAAGCCCATTACAATACAACCCAATTACATAAATAAAACATCTATAAAATACATTAAAAGAAATTACAAGACTTAGAATTAATATTTTGGACACTTCTAAAATATTCCTAACAAACTCGTAGGCTTCCACTCGCTTACGTTGACTTAAGTTAATCCGCAAAACTTGGTCTCACAGTTTCGCGAACCTCAGCATTCGCGAATTGCCACTTGCAAACCACAGCCTTCGCGAACTTCATTTCGCGAACTCTCACCCTCACGGACCCGCGAACCTCTTTCAAACCAACCTGCGATCCTCACTTAAGAAATTTTTTGGAAACTTACTTGAACTATAAATGGGCCGAACAGTACTGGGTCGAGAACTTATTCTCACAAGAACGATTTTCATTCTAGTCCACACTATTCACAGGCACAGAGCATTTAATTGTCATCACGTTACTATTCTAATCGCGTTTTCTTTCGTGTTGCTGTTCCGGCAGAAATTCCCAGTGTCCGACAAAAAAAAAGCAAAAAGAAAAAGCCCAAAACAAAGAAAAAGGAAAATAACAAAAATGACAACAGCTGCGGTTCTTGTCTTGCTGCTGCAACCAGTTCCTCAGTCTCATCGTCTTGCTGCTGCAACCAGTTCATCTGTGCAAGTGAGAATGCTGAATATGAGTTGATATTCAACGAGTAAGCTGTAGATCTTTGATATTTTGAATTGCTTCGAGTCTGGTCCTTTATAGGCATAATGTGACGCCGGGGCCGAAGAGGGTGGGGAGTGATCGCCGGTGCCAGGGTGCACGGACAATGAGCGGCTCCTGGCAGGCTTCTAGCGAAGGGGTACATGAACGAACCGATCCAACACCAGAATGAGAGGGGATCCTTGAGACTGACAATGTATGGGCGTGTCAGGCTAAGAATCGTATAAAAGAATTGATAGTACTACTCATATCACCAAGGTTGACCTACCTTTTCGGGAGTCCATCTATAGAAACTCCGAAGTTAAGCGTGCTTGACTTGGGGCAATCTAGGGATGGGTGACCCCTGGGAAGTTTCTCAGGGTGCGTGTGTGAGCGAGTGCACGAAGCACGCTAAAAGGTTAAATGGGTACAGTGGGGCTAGACTATCATTCGGAGTGTGTGGTGGGCCCAACCCCATTGGTCCTGGTAGGGACCGATGCTATAGTGACACCGGTATGGGACGGGTCGTTACAGGTGGTATCAGAGCACAACTCTCGCAGTACGGTGTTGGTTCGGGGACGAACCAGGCGGAAGCTGGTGGGCATGTGACGCCCGGGGCCGAAGAGGGCGGGGAGTGATCGCCGGTGCCAGGGTGCACGGACAATGAGCGGCTCCTGGTAGGCTTCTAGGCGAAGGGGTACATGAACGAACGATCCAACACCAGAATGAGAGGGGATCCTGAGACTGACAATGTATGGGCGTGTCAGGCTAAGAATCGTATAAAAGAATTGATAGTACTACTCATATCACCAAGGTCGACCTACCATTTCGGGAGTCCATCTATAGAAACTCCGAAGTTAAGCGTGCTTGACTTGGGGCAATCTAGGGATGGGTGAACCCCTGGGAGTTAAGCGTGCTTGAAAAACTCGTCGATTTGATATTATTGCTGTTTGATTGACTTAAGTTGATGTTATGAGGCTAAACTTTGAAATTCTATGTTTGAAATCAGTAGAAAATTTTGAATTTATCAGTTTAAGGGAGATTTTGGAACCTGAGTTTATCTGCCCAACACCTAATTCGCTAATCCTCAACTTCAAGTTTCCAAAATCTTTTATTCGCGAATTCACTTCACGTACTTTGTCTTTAACCAAGTTCGCGAATTCGTCAAATTATCATCTTCAGTCACGACATCAGTGTAAAGATCAATTCGCGAACTGGATAGTGGGCCCTCTCTAAAATTACGCGGCCCAACTTCAACTTCAGCTTCAAAGTTTCGGCCCGCGAAGCTTTTCTAACTTAAACCTAATTCGCGAATTGAATTCACTTATCCGAATTTGCCAAAAAATTCCCAAATTGTCACTCTTTCTTCGCGAATCGCATTCATCAAACTTCTCAGATCTTACTGTCTCTTTGTTTTATTGTGGTTTTTTCATTCAAAATCGTTCTCCCACACACACGCGAATCAATCTGTGGTAAGGAATAACTCATTTATCCTTCTTACGGTTTCTGTTTTCACTTGTAGGTGTGAATCTTCGAAGAACAGGTTTTGGGTGGGTTTATTTAAAAAGAAACGATTAAAACGAGCTTTAGTGTTTGAAGATTTGTAGTAACAGGCTCGTCTTCTTCATTTTGGATTTGAAAATCTGAGTTTTTCGTCTAACACTGTTATAAAGGAATTTTTTGTGGGGTTCGCGGCTCGTTTTTAAATTGAAGCATTTTTTATCTTTCAAACTCAACTTCGCGAGTCCTAAATGTGTTTCACGGGTCCAGTTCATTATTGACATTTTCAATTCGTGAATCGACTTTTTCAATTTTGACCATCAGCTTTGCGTATTCGACTTCGCGATCCCGCGGATTCACGATTCGAAACTTCGCGAACTGGTAGGCTTGCACTCGCTTACGTTGACTTAAGTCAATCCGCGAACCCTTGGTCTCACAGTTTCGCGAACCTCAGCATTCACGAATTGCCACTTTCCAAACCACAGCGTTCGCGAACTTCATTTCGCGAACTCTCACCCTCACAGACCTGCGAACCTCTTTCAAACCAACCCGCGATCCTCACTTAAGAAATTTTTGAAAACATTCTTGAACTTTAAATGGGCCGAACAGTACTGGGCAGAGAACTTATTCACAAGAACGATTTTCATTCTAGTCCACAATATTCACAGCACAAAGCATTTAATTGTCATCACGTTACTATTCTAATCGCGTTTTCTTTCGTGTTGCTGTTTCGACAGAAATTCCCAGTGTCCGACAAAAAAAGCAAAAAGAAAAATCCCCAAAACAAAGAAAAAGAAAAATAAAAAAAATGACAACAACTGCGGTTCTTGTCTACCCAACCTCGAAGTGGATAGCGACCAAAACAATAACTTCCAACTCGACCTGAACACATTCAAGTGCAATGACGAGATCATCCTATCCATTATGAGGAACCACCACCTTGGGTCTGCCTTCTCGGCGTCGGTCAAGTCCCTAAATCAACATAAAACAAAACACATTCAAGTGCAATGACGAGATCATCCTATCCATTTGTGGCCAATGATCGCCAACATCTTGGGAAGCTTGATCCAAAAGCACTTGAAGGAATCTTTGTTGGATATTCGCTGAACTCAAAGGCATACAGAGTCTATCTTAGGGAGAAACGATCAGTAATAGAGAGCACAAATGTCACATTTGACGAAAGCGAAGGCGACCTCATAGGTTCTGCTCATATCAGTCCAGAACCAGGTTCTTCTACAGTCGTTGACAAGAGGTCAACCTTCAACGACGGGAACTTCCTCATCTGAGGGCCATTCTGGTGAACTGGATCTCAATCTACTCTTCGAGTACTTCTATCCAGTCCCCAAGACTCCCGTCGCCACCACTCAAACTACCGCTGCACCCACCCCACCTACACCACCAGCTATCAGCAATGATGTCGTCCGCCAAACTTGGATGATCTCAATCTCAATGAAGACGACATTTTACCCAACCCCGGGAACATTGTTGATCCTGATGCTGAACTTTCTCAATCTACTACGGTTGAGATCTCTTCTTCGGACATCGGAGCCCACTCTGATGAGTCTCCAATCGATACAAATGCGGCCAGCTCCTCACAGACCAATGTACCACTTTGGGCTCGCTCTCATCCTACCGATCAGATTATTGGGGATCCCATATCCGGTGTTTCGACGCGTTCCGCTACAATGAATGAAAGTCTGTTTGCTTGCTATCTCAGTCAAGCCGAACCATCACGAGTAGCTGAAGCTCTCAACGATCCTGATTGGCTGATTGCAATGCAGGAGGAAATAAATCAGTTTGAACGATTACAAGTTTGGGAACTCGTACCACGACCTCACAATAGATCCATTATCGGCACAAAGTGGATCTTCAAGAACAAAAAGGATGAAGACGGTGTTGTCATCCGCAACAAAGCAAGACTTGTGGCTAAGAGCTTTAAAGTCTACCAAATGGACGTGAAGACTGCATTTCTGAATGGATTTCTCAAAGAAGAAGTGTACGTTGATCAACCTGAAGGGTTCTTGAGCGAAGAGTTTCCTCATCACTATATCGACTCTACAAGGCCCTCTACGGACTAAAACAGGCTCCCCGAGCTTGGTATGACGTCCTTTCAGACTTCCTTGTTCAGTCTGGATTTAAGAAAGGATCTCTGGATACAACTCTCTTCACCAAGCGGAGTGGTCCGGACATCATGATTGTACAGATTTATGTCGATGACATCATTTTTGGATCGACCGCCGAACCACAAATGTGTGAAGGGTTCGCAGAATTGATGAAAGGGAAATTCGAAATGAGTATGATGGGCGAGCTGAATTTCTTTCTTGGTCTTCAAGTAAAGCAACTCCCCGACGGAATCTTCATCAACCAGTCCAAATACATCCATGACATCCTCGAGAAATATGGCATGAAGGATGCTAAGACTGCTGCTACACCTATGTCACCCTCTGGCCGACCCGACGCAAACCATCTGGTGCTCCCGTTGACCAAACCATATACCGAGGGATAATAGGCTCTCTTCTGTACCTCACTGCTAGTCGACCGTATATCGTTCTCTCGACAGGAATCTGCGCTCGTTTCCAGGCTACACCTAAGGAATCCCATCTCACTGCTGTCAAAAGGATTCTCCGCTATCTCAAAGGAACACCCAATCTGGGTTTGTGGTACCCCACTCGATCGGACTTCAAACTGGTTGGATTCTCTGACTCGGATTATGCAGGATGCAAGATGGATAGGAAAAGCACCTTTGGAGCTGCACACTTCTTGGGCGGGTAAACTCGTGAGTTGGTCGTCTCGAAAACAAAACTGTGTCTCAACTTCATCGACGGAGGCAGAATATGTCGCCGCCGCTAGTTGTTGTTCACAGCTTTTGTGGATGAAAACCCAACTACGAGATTTTAATTTTCATGTTGATAAAATTCCCATTTATTGTGACTCTAAGAGTGCAATTGCAATGACGAGTAATCCGGTACATCACTCGCGAACGAAACACATAGATATTCGTCACCACTTCTCAAAGAACATGTCGAACAAGGGACGATTGAATTGCACTACGTCACAACCGAAGATCAGCTGGCCGACATTTTCACAAAACCGTTGGATGCCAAACGATTCCAACACCTGTGACTATGTTGGGGATGTTGAATATTCAGCTGTGATCAATCGACCCTACATGAACTTTGATAAAGTGTACATATGTCCTTTCACTTCATTTCATTCTCTATGTGTCTTCTAAATAATGTCCTTTGAGGGGGAGTTTTCGATTAAGGGGGAATTTCTGATTTTTACATTATTTAAAAAGGAAGTATTTCGATTAAGGGGGTAGTCTCTGATTTTGCCTATTTTTTGGGTTGAATTTTTAAAATTTCTGGTCAAACAGGGTCAAAATTGGACAAATTGAACTTTAATTGGACCCAATTTTGACCAAGTCCGAAAAAATCAGATCTGGATCCAATTTTGACCAAGCCCACGAATTTCGGCCCATTAACTCAAAACTTTCGCATAAAACAGTAACAAAATCCCTAAAACCCCAAAACCCTTAACGATTTTCACAATCTTACAAATACCCGAGAAAATTTCAAAAATTTCGCAACCCTTTTCAAAAATTTCTCAACTCCTCGCATCGTCGTCCTCGTCAAATCTGCATTCAAAATCCGTTTCCTGCTAACTCCATTGTCGCAAATCAGCTTTTCGGTATGAATACACCTCAAATAAACCAATTTCCGTTCGTTTTTATCCTGTTTTTAGCCCCGTTTTGTTAAATCTGTTAGGTTAAAATTAATTTTTCTCAGCTTTGAATAGGACGCATGTTAGGTTTTGGTGTTTAAAACCCCGAAATATGCATTGCCCGTCCAATTTCGAGTCGATTGAGTCCAGACTATTGCATTTTGGTTAAGATTTGAGTAAGTCTAAAGCAAAAAATCATTGCGTCGTTTCGCACGTTTTCGCACAGTGTTCTTCACCGAGAAAATTTTCAGAAAATGCTTTAAACGTTAGATTTCGCTGCTACATGAGCAAGGCCCCGCGAAATTTTTTCTTTCCGAGAAATTTCTTGTGCTACAGTGAGTGAGGTCCTGCGAAATTTTATCCGAGAAATCTCTAGCGTTAAAATTTTCTCGCTGCTACGGTGACTAAGGACCTGCGAAAACTTTCATCCGAGAATTTACGTATGTTAAAAAATTTCGCTGCTACAGCATGTGAAGCCCCGCGAAATTCTCATACACATCACTTCATATTACATATTTTCGCATCTTCACTATTTCGCAACTACAGTGACCCAAAATTTCAACCCAAAATTTTTATCACTTAAGTAGATTTTCTTCAAAGCTCCATCACTCTGCGAAACTTCTATATCACTTGAGAAAATTCAAAACTTGCGAAATTTTTGTTAACTTGAAAACTCTTTCTACCTGCGAAAATTTAATACCGTTTTTAGAACAAATTTTCACCGCGAAATTCTTGGATTACATGCGAAAAAATTACACTAAATGCGAAAATTCTCACGACATGTCTATGTGCTATAACTTGCGAAATTTCTCAATACATGCGAAAACCTACTCTATCTGCGAAAATTTTCTCGGCATGCCTAGATATATTATAACTGCGAAACATTACCACTACATGCGAAAATTTCCTCTGAATGCGAATTTCCTTGCTATATGCGAAAACTTACTCTGAATGCGAAATTTCCTTGATATGTGAAAATTAACATTACGTGCGAAAATTTTTGAACAACTTGGAAGTTTCTTAACGTGCGAATTTTTTTTTCCCATGCGAAATTCTACACTACATGCGAGAATTGTCTTCGGCTAGCTCATTTACCAAACTTTTCGCATATCACATAAACACCTTCAATACAGAAATTTTCTAAGTATTGAAAAATTTCGTAATTTAAGGCTGCTTTCATGTTCATGTTCTCACGATTTAATCCGTACTAATCATATTACAATTACTGTCGAGCACAGATATGACCAACAAAGATCAAGGTACACTTGAAGCACTTGAGGCGGCTGCAATCCAAAGGGACATCGCTCGCATCGAGCTCAACACGCGTACCTATGTCCCACCATCGAGCAGATCTTCCCAACAAGTCAATGGCGCGGCCTTGATTCCAAACAATTACATGGTGGACTTGGACAGCTTTCGGTGCGATGCCCCCATCATTATAGAAATCCTCAAAGGGCACCCACTTCGCCACGCCCTCACTCATGGCGAGCCAGAAGCACAAATATATCTTCAACAATTCTGGCACACGTTGCAGATAGCTGGACCACTCCACCTTGCTAAAAACTTATCCGCCATAATTGATCAAGAAACGGTGGTCCTCACTCGAAAGATACTCCAAGAAGTGCTTCAACCCCTGTCTACTCCCCATACGACCCGCTACCAACCCATGAACAACTCATCGAGGACATAGACAGACTGGGCTATCAACCAGAAACAAAGAAGAAGAAGGGCCCACTTGTCCTCAGTGAAGTTACCACCCGCAATCTACCTCAACCGTGGCGAACGCTGTACCTACTGGTGAACAAATGCATGTCAGGGAAGCATGCTGGTCAGGACCGCGGAAACTTTCAAATCCTCACCATCCTAACCGGCATCGCCCACAACCGCAAGTACAACTACGCCGACATCATATGGATGGATCTCGTCTCCATGATCCAACGTCGCGACCGGGAAGTCGCCAAGGGAGTCACAAACCGCTTCGTCCCCTACATGCGGTGGCTCCCAGCTCTCATCAAACATATCCGCTTGCACTCCACCAACATTCGCATCCGCCCCGGCAACGGAACACTTCCTAATCCCACTGTCGAGAAGTTCGCCAAGAAAAACACTCCGGCGAAAGATCGACACGCAATGATAATCCCAGACGACGTCCTCGCCTACGCCGACCGACCAACCTGCACGTCCAAGAATACCGTGCCTCTACAGCCTCTTTCCGCGAAAGCCCTCATCCACTATCCACTGTCCCTACGGCGCAGATCAACCCCACTGCTCCTAACCCGGGACTAGCCAAAACCCCACCACCACCTCCAAAAAGTCATCGAGTCGCGCTGCATCCTCTTCCACCCGCGAGAGGATGACGTAAGCCGACCCACGGAGCGTCGATCGAAACAAAAGCACGATCGACCTCCTCAGCCACATATAAGCCGAGCCGAACCAATAGGTACAGGAGGTGATGTGTTCACCTCCCGAGTAGAAGACGTGGCATCTGGCTCAACCACGCAAACGACCCCACCAATCCACTTATCTTCCTCTCTACAGGAAGATATTTCATTCCACGAGGAGCCACGTATGCCATCGACATCCCGCTTGGAGATAGTCGATGTTGAAACAAGCAGTCCCTCGCCTCAGACTGTATCCTCTTCATGCACATCGAGTATAGTGCCCTCACTCCCCATAATTTCTTACGTTTCTAGGACACATACACCTTTTACCGCACTACAGAGTCTTCGTGATTCTGTCAGAACGCTCGGTGATGTCTCTGTGACTGAGAGCGGAAGACCTAGGCCATCATTCGAATGAGTCTGTCTCATCGATGATGCCATCGGGAAGTCTGAGTGACCCCGTCTTTCCCGTCCTGTGCAAACGGGCGGCCGATCGGCTATCTTCTCCGATTCGGTGACAGTTGGAATTCTTCGTGATTCCAACTTGTTAAACTTACCCCAGTTCGTGACTGAGACCGCGTTAGAGACTCGTCTTCAAGAGTTTGCAAAGACTCTTGAGGCGTCTATCCTCGATAAAGTCTACGCGCATCTCGATGCGTCCACCATCGACAAAGGCAAAGCTGTGGCCCCGGAGACGCCACCACCAACTCAAAATGTGGACGCTGAAGCTGTTCTCTCCTCCATCTCCGCAAAGGAACTCTTCTACATCCTACGAGCAAGATTCGAGTCAATGGCAGAACTCGACGAGGAGGAACAGCAAATGAAGAGGATAATGACTCAACCGATGGCTTGCCGCACTCACGGCGAGAGTCGAGCGGGATCAGGCGCGCCGATCAAGACGATGATCAGATCGCCGCGAGGGGGAGAATAGGCCGCAAGCCTCACAAACTCAAGGACCCATACAATCGACGCCGCCCTCCTCATCTGCACCTGAAACAACGCCCGCAACAGAAACCTCACACCCCACTAGCCAAAAAGCCCACCCTATCAACCCCGAGTCACCAGCCAAATCACCCTCACTCCACCTACTACCATCTCCGAAACTCTAACTGTCACATCGGCATTAGAGACCACAACCACACATCTCTACCACCCGACACTCAAATCATCCTCGCCAAAACCATCACCACAACCGAGCCACCAGAATCTCCACCACAACCATCCCCACAATCCACAAACTCCTCCGACGCAACACCCTCGCCACCACACAGCCATACCCCTCTCAATACCGACTCCAATGTAGCTTCCGAGTATGTCTACTGCGCACAGAACGAGATCGAGGCCTACATCTTCAACGATGAATGGCTCTACACACCCGCCGATGCAGTAGCAGCCAGGAAGTTGGTGGAAAATGCTCGACGTCTGCTAAAAGAAGCTTCAATCACGCTGATCAACACTGCAGACAACGAGAACGGAGAGGAATACGATGCTGAACCCGCCGAACTCGAGAACATCCTTCAATATCAAGCGCAGCACGCTGAGGCTTCTGCTGCTCAACCGGATGTGCCCACGGCGAATATACCAGAAGCACCCGGGGAAAACAAAAAGATCACCGCGCCATTTCAAGAAGAGATCAGGAAGAGGATCTGGCGGCGCATGGAGCAGATCATAACGACCTTCGATGAATACGAGCTAATGAACATCCAGAACTGGAGCGAAGAAAAAAGAAGCACTATCGATGGAGTCTTCTTTGCCACAAGTGCACAAAGAGGACGCTGTCCGATGAAGAAAACATTGCTCTGGAAATGAATCGGGCCCCCATCTGCAAAGTCACTGACCTCCGTCAAGAATCGAAAGGACGTGTTCACTATCCAGTGTTCACGGTAATGAGGCAGGATGAGAACTACACTGAAGTCAGTGAGGCGGACTTCAAGTTTCTGCGCTTGGGTGACCTGTACAGCATGCTGGAATCCATGAAGCAGTTCAGACTCGTCCTCAGAAGTTCTGGACACCTCGTACGGGCTGAACCGATCACCATGGGCTACATAGCTCTCAAGCGCCATATGCTCCGACAGGTCAGATTCTTCGCCACCACGATCTGCAGATGGCGGTGGAGCACAACCTGAAGAAGGTGAACCTAACTCGCCCATCTTTCAAGAACTCGGACGACTACCGAGAAGGCGATGTGATCGACGGAGATGATTCGGCGGTCGCCTACTCGAACTACAAAGGAAAGATGAGGCTGCTGCGCTGCTCCGAAGTGGCAAAATTCTCAGATGGGACGCTCACCATCATCCAAGACAAACTCATGAGGATTTGTCGCATCATTTCGGAAGAAGATCCACACTGCCGATCCAAGTTCGCGAAGTTCATCGACGCTATAGCTGATCGAATGGTCCGTCGAAGGAATCTCCGCGCCTTCGAGTTCAAGCTAGGACTTCGCGAAACACTAACACGCTAATCCACCATCACAACGCCAAAGATCCAAGACTCCCAACAATTGACACAAAGGGGGAGATTGTTAGGATATTAGTGATTGTGTCAATAGTTTTGGTCTTGGGTTTAACAGTGTAATTATCTTTGTAGCTTGGGCTTTGGACTAGAATATAATTATTTAAATTTTTAGTGTATGGGCCTTAATATACCTAGGGTTAATGTGGTATATAAGGTTTTACCAACACAATTTGAAAGGTAATCAAAGATCAAAAGGCTTATCCTATTTTTCACACAATACACACACTTGAAGGTGAGATCCTCTCCCTTTTCATTCCATTAAAGCCTCTTTGATTCCTTGTTTAGTGCAATCGGGACCAACAGGAACAACTCGTTTATCCTTCTTACGGTTTCTGTTTTCACTTGTAGGTGTGAGTCTTCGAAGAACAGGTTTGGGTGGTTTTATTTAAAAAGAAACGATTAAAACGAGCTTTAGTGTTTCAAGATTCTTGTAACAGGCTCGCCTTCTTCATTTTGGATTTGAAAATCTGAGTTTTTCGTCTCTAACAGTGTTTATAAAGGAATTTTTTTTGGGTCGCGGCTCGTTTTTAAATTAAAACATTTTTTCAAACTCTACTTCGCGAGTCCTAAATGTGTTTCATGGGTCCAAGTTCATTATTGACATTTTCATTCCTGAATAGACTTTTTCAATTTTGACCCTCAGCTTTCCGAATTCGACTTCGCGATCCCGTGGATTCACGATTCGAAACTTCGCGTACTGGTAGGCTTGCACTCGCTTACGTTGATTTAAGTCAATCCGCGAACCCTTGGTCTCACAGTTTCGCGAACCTCAACATTCGCGAATTGCCACTTTGCAAACCACAGCGTTCGCGAACTTCATTTCGGGAACTCTCACCCTCACAGACCCGCGAACCTCTTTCAAACCAACCCGTGATCCTCACTTAAGAAATTTTTTGAAAACTTACTTGAACTTTAAATGGGCCGAACAGTACTGGGCCGAGAACTTATTCTCACAAGAACGATTTTCATTCTAGTCGACACTATTCACAGCACAAAGCATTTAATTGTCATCACGTTACTATTCTAATCGCGTTTTCTTTAATGTTGCTGTTTCGGAAGAAATTCCCAGTGTCGACAAAAAAAAAAGTAAAAAGAAAAGGCCCAAAACAAAGAAAAGAAAAACAACAAAAAATGACAACAGCTGCGGTTCTTGTCTACCCAACCTCGAAGTGGATATCGACAAAGACAATAACATCCAACTCGACCTGAACACATTCAAGTGCAATGACGAGATCATCCTATCCATTATGAGGAACCACCACCTTGGGTCTGCCTTCTCGGCGTCGGTCCAAGTCCCTAAATCAACATAAAGCAAAACACTCTCAAAAGCCAGTACGACCTATCCTAATTGCGCTCAAAAAACGCCTTAACTCCCCATGGTCCTCAGTCTCATTGTCTTGCTGCTGCAACCAGTTCATCTGTGCAAGTGAGTACGCTGAAAATGAGTTGATATTCAACGAGTAAGCTGTAGATCTTTGATATTTTGAATTGATTCGAGTCTTGTCTATTTATAGGCATAATTTGAACAATAACATCATTATTGCTCCGTCAAAAATAATCAATGATACAAACGAATTTTTGACTTGAGGGTTCATCGCCGCGAAAGAAACCAATGTTTTTTTCGTCGATTTTTGGATTTTGCCTCAAATCGGTTTTGAAAAATTAAACCTTTCGGCCAATGTTATGAGGCCCAACTTCAACTCAACTTCAAACTTTCGGCCAGCGAAGCTTTTCTAACTTAAACCTTCAAATTGAATTCACTTATCCGAATTCGTCAAAAAATTCCCAAATTGTCACTCTCTTCTTCGCGAATCGCATTCATCAAACTTCCATATCTTACTGTCTCGTTGTTTTATTGTGGTTTTTTCATTCAAACTCGTTCTCCCACACACACGCGAATCAATATGTGGTAAGGAACAACTCGTTTATCCTTCTTACGGTTTCTGTTTTCACTTGTAGGTGTGAATCTTCGAAGAACAGGTTTTGGGTGGTTTTATTAAAAAGAAACGATTAAAACGAGCTTTAGTGTTTGAAGATTTCTTGTAACAGGCTCGTCTTCTTCATTTTGGATTTGAAAATCTAAGTTATTCATCTAACAATGTTTATAAAGGAATTTTTTGTGGGGTTCGCGGCTCGTTTTTAAATTAAAGCATTTTTTATCTTTCAAACTCTACTTCGCGAGTCCTAAATGTGTTTCATGGGTCCAAGTTCATTATTGACATTTTCAATTCCTGAATCGACTTTTCAATTTTGACCCTCAGCTTTGCGAATTCGACTTCGCGATCCCGTGGATTCACGATTCGAAACTTCGCGAACTGGTAGGCTTGCACATGCTTACGTTGACTTAAGTCAATCCGCGAACCCTTGGTCTCACAGTTTCGCGAACCTCAGCATTCGCGAATTTCCACTTTGCAAACCACAGTTTCGGGAACTCTCACCCTCACAGACCCGCGAACCTCTTTCAAACCAACCCGCGATCCTCACTTAAGAAATTTTTTGAAAACTTACTTGAACTTTAAATGGGCCGAACAGTACTTGGCCGAGAACTTATTCTCACAAGAATGATTTTCATTCTAGTCCACACTATTCACAGCACAAAGCATTTAATTGTCATCACGTTACTACTCTAATCGCGTTTTCTTTCGTGTTGCTATTTCGGCAGAAATTCCCAGTGTCCGACAAAAAAAAACAAAAAGAAAATGCCCCAAAACAAAGAAAAAGAAAAATAACAAAAATGACAACAGCTGCGGTTCTTGTCTAACCAGCCTCGAAGTGGATAGCGACCAAAGACAATAACTTCCAACTGGACCTGAACACATTCAAGTGCAATAAAGAGATCATCCTATCCATTATGAGGAACCAGCACCTTGGGTCTGCCTTCTCGGCGTCGGTCCAAGTCCCTAAATCAACATAAAAACAAAACACTCCCAAAAGCCAGTACGACCTATCCAAAATGCGCAAAATTAGGCCTTAACTCCGCATGTTCCTCAGTCTCATTGTCTTGCTGCTGCAACCAGTTCATCTGTGCAAGTGAGAATGATGAAAATGAGTTGATATTCAACGAGTAAGCTGTAGATCTTTGATATTTTGAATTGATTCGAGTCTTGTCTATTTATAGGCAAAATTTGAACATTAACATTATTATTGCTCCGACAAAAATAATCAATGATACAAACGAATTTTTGACTTGAGGGTTCATCGCCGCGAAAGAAACCGATGTTTTTTCGTCGATTTTTGGATTTTGCCTCAGACAAGTCGGTTTTGAAAAACTCGTCGATTTGATATTATTGCTGTTTGATTGAGTTAAGTTGATGTTATGAGGCTAAATTTTGAAATTCTATGTTTGAGATCAGTAGAAAATTTTGCATTTATCAGTTTAAGGGAGATTCTGGAACCTGAATTTATCTGCCCAACACCTAATTCGCGAATCCTCAACTTCAAGTTTCCAAAATCTTTTATTCGCGAATTCACTTCACGTACTTTGTCTCTTAACCAAGTCACGAATTCGTCAAATTATCATCTTCAGTTCACGACATCAGTGTAAAGATCAATTCGCGAACTGGTAAGTGGGTCCTCTCTAAAATTACGCGGCCCAACTTCAACTTCAGCTTCAAACTTTCGGCCCGCGAAGCTTTTCTAACTTAAACCTAATTCGCGAATTGAATTCTCTTATCCGAATTCGCAAAAAAATTCCCAAATTGTCACTATCTTCTTCGCGAATCGCATTCATCAAACTTCTCAGATGTTACTGTCTCGTTGTTTTATGTGGGTTTTTCATCCAAAATCGTTCTTCCACACACACGCCAATCAATCTGTGGTAAGGAACAACTCGTTTATCCTTCTTACGGTTTCTGTTTTCACTTGTAGGTGTGAATCTTCGAAGAACAGGTCTTGGGTGGTTTTATTTAAAAAGAAACGATTAAAACGAGCTTTAGTGTTTGAAGATTTCGAGTAACAGGCTCGTCTTCTCCATTTTGGATTTGAAAATCTGAGTTTTTCGTCTAACAGTGTTTATAAAAGGAATTTTTTGTGGGGTTCGCGGCTCGTTTTTAAATTAAAGCATTTTTTATCTTTCAACTCTACTTCGCGAGTCCTAAATGTGTTTCACGGGTCCAAGTTCATTATTGACATTTTCAATTCGTGAATCGACTTTTTCAATTTCGACCCTCAGCTTTGCGAATTCGACTTCGCGATCCCGTGGATTCACGATTCGAAACTTCGCGAACTGGTAGGCTTTCACTCGCTTACGTTGACTTAAGTCAATCCCGAACCCTTGGTCTGACAGTTTCGCAACCTCAGCATTGGCGAATTGCCACTTTGCAAACCACAGCATTCGCGAACTTTATTTCGCGAACTCTCACCCTCATAGACCCGCGAACCTCTTTCAAACCAACCCGCGATCTTCACTTAAGAAATTTTTTGAAAACTTACTTGTACTTTAAATGGGTCGAACAGTACTGGGCCGAGAACTTATTCTCACAAGAACGATTTTAACTCTAGTCCACACTATTCACAGCACAGAGCATTTAATTGTCATCACGTTACTATTCTAATCGCGTTTTCTTTCGTGTTGCTGTTTCGGCAGAAATTCCCAGTGTCCGACAAAAAAAAAGCAAAAAGAAAAAGCCCCAAAACAAAGAAAAAGAAAAATAACAAAAATGACAACAGCTGCGGTTCTTGTCTACCCAACCTCGAAGTGGATAGCGACCAAACACAATAACTTCCAACTTGACCTGAATACATTCAAGTGCAATGACGAGATCATCCTATCCATTATGAGGAACCACCACCTTGTGTCTGCCTTCTCGGCGTCGGTCCAAGTCCCCAAATCAACATAAAACAAAACACTCTCAAACGCCAGTACGACCTATCCAAATTGCGCTCAAAATTGCGCCTTAACTCCGCATGTTCCTCAGTCTCATTGTCTTGTTGCTGCAACCAGTTCATCTGTGCAAGTGAGAATGCTGAAAATGAGTTGATATACAACGAGTAAGCTGTAGATCTTTGATCTTTGCTCCGACAAAAATAGTCATTGATACTAACGAATTTTTGACCTGGCGGTTCATCTCCGCGAAAGAAACCGATGTTTTTCGTCGATTTTTGGATTTTGCCTCAGACAAATCGGTTTTGTCGTCGATTTGATATTATTGTTGTTTGATTGAGTTAAGTGATGTTATGAGGCTAAATTTTGAAATTCTATGTTTGAGATCAGTAGAAAATTTTGCATTTATCAGTTTAAGGGAGATTCTGGAACCTGAATTTATCTGCCCAACACCTAATTCGTGAATCCTCAACTTCAAGTTTCCAAAATCTTTTATCCGCGAATTCACTTCACGTACTTAGTCTCTTAACCAAGTTCGCGAATTCGTCAAATTATCATCTTCAGTTCACGACATCAGTGTAAAGATCAATTCGCGAACTGGTTAGTGGGCCCTCTCTAAAATTACGCGGACCAACTTCAACTTCAGCTTCAAATTTTCTGTTAGGATATTTAATTGATTGTGTCAATAGTTTAAGTCTTGAGATTAATTATGTAATTATCTTTAGCTTGGGCTTTGGACTAGATTGTAATTATTTTATTTTAGTGATTGGGCCTTAATATACCTAGGGTTAATGTGGTATATAAGGTATTACCAACTCACTTTGAAAGGTAATCAAAGATTAAAAAGCTAAAACTCGTTTTCACACACTACACACACTACAAGGTGAGAAACTCTCCCTTTTCATTCCATCTAGCTTCTTTGATTCCTTGTTTGGTGCATTTCGGGACCAACAAGTGGTATCAGAGCGAACGTGGATCGATCTGCATTGATTTGAATCCAGTTTCGTTCGATTCCGAGAAAGATCAAAGGTGTTTTGAGCAAAATACTAGTTTCGGCATTTTGGTTTCGTTTTGGGGTTTTTATGTGTTGTTTTTGTGTTTAAAACCTCTCCCCAGATCGATCCTAGGCCTAAAATGTTTTTAGAACACTTTTGGATCAGTTTTAACGAGTTTGAGCAAGATTTAAGCAAAAGTTTTCCAGAAAAAGTCATTTCGGCCATTCTCTGTTTTTGGTCGATTTGATCCTTTTTTGTTGTTTTTAGCTCACAAATCGGTCGATTATGTGTTTAGGAAGAATTTCTGAAGTTTAGGATCAAGTTTGAGCGATTTTGGTTGAGATTTGAGCGAGAACGAGGCGATTTTCTGGCAAAACGCATGAAGGCAATGGAACAGTACGATGATGTTCTTGGCCGCGAAAGTTTTTGCTGAATCGTTCAAAACCGCGAAAATTTCTTGTCTGCGAAATTTTATTCCGAGAAATTTTGAACCGCGAAACTTTCATTTACACTGCATTTTTCGCAACTGCCTGCCTTTAAAATCCGAGAAATTTCATATCCAAGAAAGTTCATTCCGCGAATTTCTTTAAGCTGCGAAATTTCTTTTTTTCTCCAAACTTGCGAAATTCTTTAACTTGCGAAATTATTTCTTGCGAAGCCTGAAAATTTCTTGTCCGCGAAATTTTATCCCGAAAATTTTTAAAACCGCGAAACTTTCCCTTAAACTGCATTTTTCGCAACTGCCTAGTATCAAGATCCGAGAATTTAAGCCGCGAAACTTTCACTTATACAATTTCTTTTTCGCAATTGTTTACCTTCATAATCCGAGAAATTCCTTATCCAAGAAAGCTTATTCCAAGAATTTCTTTGGCCGCGAAAATTTTTTTTAACTTGCGAAATTTTTACAACTTGCGAAGTCTTTCTTGCTAAGCTTTAAAACCCTGTTATCTGCGAAAATGATTATACCCGAGAAAATTTTGTAAGGCCATACTGTTCATTTTTCGATGCGAAAGTTTCCTTAACACGCGAAATTTTCTTACTTACACTGTTCATCTCTTGATGCGAAAGTTTCTCATTGCGAAAATTTCCAAAAAACCACACTTCACCTCCCATTGCGAAATTTTGTAACTTGAGAAAATTCTCTCGCGAAGCTTTAATTTCTCAAACTTGCGAAAGCTTTATAACTTGCGAAAAATCTCATGCGAAACTTTAAAATTTTCCACTAGCGAAATATTTACAAGTTACGAAGTTTTCTAGCGAAGCTCAAAAATTCTCATCTTGCTAAACCTTTTAACGTGCGAAATTTTTCAACTTGCGAACTTCTCTAACGTATTAATTTCTTCTAGGGTTAAAATTTTCTCGGGTTAAATCTTTCCAAACCGATTTAAGATTTGATCAGTACACCTTGATTTTTTAAAATACTAGAACTTCTCCTAATTTCTAAATACATTTCCGTTCACACATTATCGACCGTCACACACGATCACTTAGTTCTAAGAAATTCTTTAAACGATTTTCTTCTCAAAACTCTACATATTAAACTCGTATTTATCATCTCGTTCGTTACTAACTTTCTTATCTCTAAAAGATCAAAACCACGGACGATTCGACTGCACCAACCATGTCCACCACGTATGACATCTCCATAGTGGGCTCCGACACCAGGCCTCCGATGCTGCGACAAGGCGACTACAGCATATGGACAAACCGGTTCCTCACGTTCATCAGGAACAAAGGCGCACCACTCTCTCAATACCTTCTGGACTCCATCTTCAACGGCCCAGCACAGTTCTGGACAATAGTCCCTGCACAGCCAAATGCAAATCCTCCCATGGATGAACGCCGCACTCCAAGAGGTCCCATCAATGAGGATGAATTGGCTCGCGAACAGGCCGACGAGACTGCCAAAGGATACCTCTTCCAGGCTTTGGGAAACGAGGTCTACGGTCACGTTGAGTGCTGCACAACTGCCAAGGAGATATGGGATGAACTTGCTGAAATTATGGCTGGCACAACTGAAAGTGCACAGGGGAGGAAATCAGCATGTCTCTCGCAGTATGAACACTTCCAGGCCTATGAAGGAGAGGAACTGCGCGACACATACCTCCGATACTTGAAGGTCATCAATGAACTCAAGAAAGCCAGGATCTCGAGGGACAAATTCGATATCAATAACCGCTTCCTTGGTAGCCTCAAACCCCATTGGGGCAATGCAATCGTGATGATGATTCAGAGTAAGGACCTCTCCAACACTTCCATCCATGCTCTTTATGACAGTCTGTCTGCCTATGCTCCATATGTGCAACCTCAGTCCACCAACACTCGAGTCGACCCACTGGCCCTCCTCTCGAACAAAACCAATGAACGATCTTCCACCACTAAGACCAAACAAAACAAAGGGAAGCTACCAGCTGTTGTTTCTGACACCTCTTCAGGATCCGAAGCTGATACAGAATCAGACGAAGATGTTCGTGATATACGCAAGCAACTGGCAATGCTCACTAAGTTGGTCTCAAAGAAGATCGGAAAAAAATCCTCATCCTCTTCCAATCGCCAAAGAACATATAGCGGCATCAAAAAGACCACTCCCACAGAGGAAGCCAAGCCAACAAAGAAAGAAGAGGACTCCGCACCTCAAAAGTCCGTGAAGTGCTTTAGGTGTGGAAAAATGGGGCACTTTGCCAAAGAATGCCACGCCCCACGCGTGAAGGACTCCAGCTACTACGACCGTAAGGCCAGATTGACCCGCAAGGTGGAAAGTGGGAAAGCTCTACTCACCGAAGAAGCAGAATGGGTGAATGACACTTCAGAAGACGAGGAGCCTAAGGATGAAGATTGCTGCATGGCAAGGCTGGTCGAACATGACGAGGACGAGGAGATGGATCACACCGGTGAAAACACAGCTAATACTCCTACCAACGCTGCGTCTGAGGTACGAATCTCACACCTAGATGATGTGTTTACTCACCGACACGCCATTAAGAAACCCACCGTAGACGCTAGGGATTATGATGAACTTAAGCTAAAATTTGAAAACAACTATGCCTTACTTAGTCTAAAAGTAGAAGAACTTGCCTGTGCAAACGAACGTCTAATAGCCTCTGAAGCTTTAGTCAAACGTCTGCAAAGCAAGAACAAACAAAGTGAGACTAAGGTTAAGGAAACTACACTAGCCATAAGTTCATGTGAAACCTCTCGCCTCCTGACGGCCTCCCAATATGAACTGCTTACAAAGGAAAGAGTTAGGCTATACCGCAAGGTGAAAGAACTTGAAGAGCAACTTCACCTTAGAAACGAAAACACACACATCTTAAGCCTTTTGAACCAACCAATGGAAACAGGATTCTACAACGCCAGGAGGGGGATCGGACTGTCTAGCAATTGTAATCCAACACCGCTTATAGTTAAAAGATATAACATGTGCAACACTACGTTCTTGCAAACAAGAAATGGTGCCCCCCGCAACTTAAACCATTTGTGAGATCATCATTCGCTACCATCTCAGAAGAAACAAGAGAACAGAACATTCATTGGGCAGAAATCGCGTATGACTACACAGAATTGAATATTAGAGATAAGACTAAGATATCCTCACTCCCGGAGAATGTCGAAACCTTACTCCCTAATAAAGAACAGGAAGTCGCTTCTCAAGATGTGATCTCTCGTACTTACATCCCAAAGAAACTGCTACTCATAGCAGAACTTGAACGACAACTAGAAGTAGAAAGGAAGGCCTTTGCAAAAGAGCGAGATGAGCTACTTAGCAAAATCTACACACTAGAAAAATTTCCCAATACGAACTATCCCTCCACATCAAGTCAAGTACCCGATTCTCTAACATGTAAATGTAAGAGGACGGCGAAAATGACTCCTGAAGCTGACATATGTTCTAACACTAACTCTAGTATTCTTATGGAAACAGGGAATGTGAGTTCGACGTCTCTGGAAGGCAGCTCGTATCAGACAAAGGCAAATCCGCTCTTCGATGACAAGAAGAAAAGATCATCCTATATTCGTCTTTCCTCTCTATGTACTGAATCCCAATGTCCTAAGGTCGTAGACAACTATGTTGCCAAAACTTATCTTTCTTTTACCAAGCTTATGTCTATGTGCTGCTGCAATGATTTTGTTCTCCCACGATTTCACGAATATGAAACACATGAACACGCAACACTCCGACCTCGCAAGCGAACCTTCTCTGCGACGTCTTCAAATTCTCCCATCTCACCAAAGCCTAAGGTCAAGCGAAAGCGTCTCTCGTCGACAAACGTAAACTCACCCACTTCTCGCAAGCCAAAGGTGACCAAAACCGAAGCACGAAAACGACGACCACATTCCCCGCGCCAATTCATGTATAAAACGCCATACATGCAAGCACAAATTAGGAAAATATGGGTTAGAAAAACAATAATCCCGCCTAATCGAACAAACGACAAAGGGAAAGCTAGATTAGAATCAACGCAATCTAATTTAGAATCCACATTTCCCATTAAGCGCATGAAAATTTTACCTGTTTCACAAGAATGCCCCGTCAGTAAACGGGGACCCAACATTTGCTAATGATTGCAGGTCTGTCATGTGTGGTATCTAGACTCGGGTTGCTCCACACACATGACGGGGAACAAGGAGCTGCTGAGCAACTTCTCCGAGCGCTATCTCGGAAGGGTCTCCTTCGGAAACAGTCAAATGGCGCCAATTCTCGGAACTGGTGATCTCGTCCATGACAAACTGACGATCAAGGGCATCTCCTACGTTGAGGGTTTGAGCTACAATCTCTTCAGCATTGGTCGTTTCTGCGACAAAGGATACAAGGTTCTCTTCGAATCTGATATCTGCAGCATCATAGATGCCTCGGGACTGCCACTTCTTTCTGGAACGCGCATGTCTCACCTCTACGTACTCAATCTCACGACCTCTCGACCAGTATGCCTTCTCTCTCGGGCTGCACCCAAGTTGAATGATCTATGGCACCGACGTCTCTCACATCTCAATTTCAAGACTATCAACAAACTGCGTCAAGATAAACTCGTCAACGGTCTACCCCAACTAACATATCATAAGGAACATCTCTGCTCTGCCTGTGAATTGGGGAAGATGAAGCGATCGTCTCACATATCCAAGGAAACACCGCCTCTAAGCTAATCCTCGAGCTCTTACATATGGATCTATGTGGCCCAATGCCTACGGCCACTCTCGGAGGAAGACGGTATATTCTTGTGATTGTCGACGATTTTTCACGCTACACGTGGACGAAACTCATTCGTACAAAGGATGAAGTTCCTAATATAATCATCGAGTTTGTTGTTGCGTCCCAAACTCTTCATCAACAGAAGGTTAGGATTATCAGAACTGACAACGGAACTGAGTTTAAGAACAAGAAGCTCAGTGATTTCTATGCCACTCAGGGCATCACTCAGCAGTTCTCAGCTGTGAAGACACCGGAACAGAATGGTGTCGTTGAGCGTAAAAACAGGACACTTGTTGAAGCAGCCAGGACTCTTCTCATCCAATCCGGCCTTCCTCACTCTCTTGGGGCGAAGCCATTCAAACGGTCTGCTACACGCAAACCGGGCTTCCATCCACAAGAGATTCAACCGCACCCCATACGAGATGCTGAATAACCGTCGTATCCCCGATATATCTTATCTAAGGGTCTTCGGTTGCCGATGTTTTGTGGCCAATGATCGCCAACATCTTGGGAAGCTTGATCCAAAAGCACTTGAAGGCATCTTTGTTGGATATTCACTGAATTCAAAGGCATACAGAGTCTATCTTAAGGAGAAACGGTCAGTAATAGAAAGCACGAATGTCTCTTTTGATGAAAGCGAAGGCGATCTCATAGCTTCTGGCCATATCAGTCCAGAACCAGGTCTTCTACAGTCGTTGACAAAAGGTCAACCTTCAATGGCGGGAACTTCCTCATCTGAGGACAATTGTGGCGAATTGGATCTCGATCTGCTCTTCGAGTACTTCTACCCAGTTCCCAAGACTCCCGTCGCCACCACTCAACCTACCGCTGCACCCACTCCACCTACACCACCAGCTACCGGCAATAACGTCGTCCCTCCAAACATGGATGCACTCAATCTTAACGAAGACGACATTCTACCCAACCCTGGGAATATTGCTGATCCTGATGCTGAACCCTCTCAATTAAATACGATTGAGATCTCTTCTTCGGACACCGGGCCCCAATCTAATGAGTTTCAAGTAGACACTAATGCGGCCAGCTCCTCACAAACCAACGTACCACTTTGGGCTCGCTCTCACCCTACCGATCAGATTATTGGGGATCCCACATTCGGTGTTTCGACACGTTCGGCTACGATGAATGAAAGTTTGTTTGCTTGCTATCTCAGTCAAGTCGAACCATCACGAGTAGCAGAAGCTCTCAATGATCCTGATTGGCTGATTGCAATGCAGGAGGAAATAAATCAGTTTGAACGCCTACAAGTTTGGGAACTCGTACCACGACCTCACAATAGGTCCATTATCGGCACAAAATGGATCTTTAAGAACAAAAAGGATGAAGATGGTGTTGTTATTCGCAACAAAGCAAGACTTGTGGCTAAGGGGTATAACCAACAAGAAGGCATCGACTACGATGAAACCTTTGCCCCAGTTGCCAGGATCGAAGCCATACGAATGTTTCTTGCCTTTGCTGCTCACAAGAACTTTAAAGTCTACCAAATGGACGTGAAGACGGCATTTCTGAATGGATTTCTCAAAGAAGAAGTGTACGTTGATCAACCTGAAGGGTTCTTGAGTGAAGAGTTTCCTCATCACGTATATCGACTCTACAAGGCCCTCTACGGACTAAAACAGGCTCCCCGAGCTTGGTATGACGTCCTGTCAGATTTCCTCGTTCAGTCTGGATTCAAGAAAGGATCTCTGGATACAACCCTCTTCACCAAGCGGAGTGGCCCGGACATCATGATTGTACAGATTTATGTCGATGATATCATTTTTGGATCAACTGAACCACAACTATGTGAAGAGTTCGCAGAATTGATGAAGGAAAAATTTGAAATGAGTATGATGGGCGAGCTGAATTTCTTTCTTGGCCTTCAAGTAAAGCAACTCCCCGACGGAATCTTCATCAACCAGTCCAAATACATCCATGACATTCTCGAGAAATACGGAATGAAGGATGCTAAGACTGCTGCAACACCTATGTCTCCCTCTGGCCGACCCGATGCGGACCCATCGGGTGCTCCAGTTGACCAAACCATCTATCGAGGGATAATAGGATCTCTTCTGTACCTCACTGCTAGCCGACCAGATATCGTTCTCTCGACAGGCATCTGCGCGCGTTTCCAGGCAACACCAAAGGAATCCCACCTCACTGCTGTTAAAAGGATTCTCCGCTATCTTAAAGGGACACCCAATCTGGGTTTGTGGTACCCCACTCAATCGGACTTCAAGCTGGTTGGATTCTCTGACTCGGATTATGCAGGATGCAAGATGGACAGAAAAAGCACCTCTGGAGCTGCACACTTCTTGGGCGGTAAACTCGTAAGTTGGTCGTCTCGAAAACAAAACTGTGTCTCAACTTCGTCGACGGAGGCAGAATATGTCGCCGCCGCTAGTTGCTGTTCACAGCTTTTGTGGATGAGAACCCAACTACGAGATTTTAATATTCATATTGATAAAATTCCCATTTATTGTGACTCAAAAAGTGCTATTGCGATGACGAGTAATCCAGTACATCACTCTAGAACAAAACACATAGATATTCGCCACCACTTCATCAAAGAACATGTAGAACAAGGGACAATTGAATTGCACTACGTCACAACCGAAGATCAACTGGCCGACATTTTCACAAAACCGTTGGATATCAAACGATTCCAACACCTAGTGACTATGTTGGGCATGTTGAATATTCAGTTGTGATCAATCGTCTCTACAGGAACTCTGATTAAGTGTACATATTCCCTTTCCACTTCACTCTATTATCTATGTGTCTTCTGAATTTTTATGTGTCTCATGGATTATGTCTTTTGGGGGGAGTTTTTCGATTAAGGGGGAGCATCTGATATTTTGTTATTTAAAACGAAATTTTTTCGATTAAGGGGGAGCGTCTGAAATTTCACTATTTAAAACGAGAGTTTTTAGATTAAGGGGGAGCGTCTGATATTTCATTATTTAAAAACGGGAATTTTTACAATTAAGGGGGAGTTTTTCTTATTTTTCATTATTAAAAAAAAAAAAAATATATATATATATATATATATATATATTGGGTTGAAATTTTAAAGTCTGGTCAAACTGAGTCAAAATCGGACTGATCAAAACATTTTGGGCTGAATTTCAAATTTTCTAGTCAAAAAGGGTCAAAATTGGGACCAAATCCGCGAAATTCAGCCAAGTTAAGGTTTTGACCAAGCCCGCGAAATTTCGGCCCATTTACTCAAAAATTCGCATGTACAGTGCCTATAATCGTAAAACCCCAAAACCCTTAACATTTTTCACTTTCCAACAAAAATTCGCAACCCCTCTTACAAAAATTCGCAACCCCTTATTCAAAAATTCGCAACTCCCCGCGTCGTGTCATCGTCAAAATCTGCATTCAAACTTCGTTTCCTGCTAACTCCATCATCGCAAATCAGCTTTTCGGTATGAATGCATCTTAAATAACCCAATTTCTGTTCGATTTTACACTGTTTTGACCATTCTGATTAAATCTGCGTGGTTAGGGTTAAAACTTTCTCGGCTCTGAATCGAACGCATGTTAGATTTTTGATGTTTAATAATCCCAAATATGCAATGCCCATCCGATTTCGAGTCGATTGAGTCCAGATTATCGTATTTCGGTTGAGATTTGAGTAGGTCTAAGGCTAAAGTTATTTCGTCGTTTCGCATACTTTCGCAATATGTTCTTCACCGCGAAAAAATTCTCAGAAGATTGCTTTAAAAATGTTAATTTTCGCTGCTACAGTGAGAACAATTCCGCGAAAATTTTTCCGAGAAATTTCTTGCGATTAAAAGTTTCGCTACTACAGTATGTGATATTCCGCGAAATTTTATCTGAGAAATTTCCAAGCGCTAAATTTTCGCTACTACAGTGAGTTAAATTCTGCGAAAGTTTTCTATCCGAGATTTCATGTTCAAATTTCCGTGATACAGTATGCAAAACCCTGCGAAAATTTTATGCGAAAAAAAAATTTCTCCATATGTCATAATTTTCGCGGCTACAGTGAGTAAAATCCCGCGAAGGTTTTATGCGAAAAAATTTCTCCATATGTCATAATTTTCGCTGCTACAGTGAGTCATACCCCGCAAAATTTTCGCACCCTTCACTCCATACCACAACTTTCCGCATGAGAAACTTCTATAACTTGCGAAATTTTTCATTACACTCAAAACTACTTTGACTGTGAGAATTCCTTAACGTGCGAAAATTGGGTTTACATGCGAAAATTTACCCTCAATACGTGATTTTCCATACTTGCGAAAATTCTCACTATACGCGAAAATTTGCACAACTTGCGAAATTCCATCACTTGCGAAAATTTTCTTTTCATGCGAAAATTTCTCTGAACTGACACTTGCGAAAATTTCTCATAACTTGTCTATGTGCTCATACTTGCGAAATTTCATTCAATCTGCGGAAATTGTCTTCAATTCAAATTTCTAAGTGCTAAATCTTTCTTATGCGAAAATTTTGGATTATGTGCGAGACTTCCTAACTTGCGAAAATTTTCCATGCATACAAAATTTGACAACAAAATGCGAAATTTTTTCTCAACGTGTTCATGAGTTATAATCTGCGAAATTTTCAATTACATGCGAAAATTCTATCTGAATGAGAAAACACATCAACGTGCGAAATTTCCGTGGCTGAGTGCGAAATTTCTTGAAACATGAGAAAATTTCTTAACGTGCGAAATTTCTGTGGCTGAGTGCGAAATTTCTTGAAACATGAGAAAATTTCTTAACGTGCGAAATTTTTGTGGCTGAGTGTGAAATTTCTTGAAACATGAGAAAATCCCTTGAAACAAAGATAAGTTGCGAATTTTTCTCATTGCATACGAAAATTTTGACAACGTGCGCGATTTCTTAACTTAAGAAAATTTTCCATACTTGCTAAATTTTACACAAAATGCGAAAATCTTCTTGCCTTATCTATGTGTTACACTTAGTGTCGAAACTCGCCATCAAATGACCAATTTCAACTCTTAACGACTATGTCGAAGGGACCCTAAAATAGCTTAAATGTGAATTTTTCTTATATATAATCTTGGGCAATCCTATGTCTATTTTTATCATTTTTGTGACTTAGTCAGTACTAATCCTATTACGATTACTGTCAAACACAGATATGACTGAAAAGGATCAGAGCACGATTGAAGCTCTTGAGGCGGCTGCACTCCAACGGGACATCACTCGCATCGAACTCCACACGCGTACCTATGTCCCACCAGCCGAGGAGATCTTCCCACTAAGTCAATGGGCAGCCCTAATTCCAACAACTACATGGTGGACCTGGAAAGTTTTCGGTGCGATGCCCCCGTCATCATAGAAATACTCAAAGGACACCCACTTCGCCACGCCCTAACTCATGGCGAACCAGAAGCACAGGTGTACCTCCAACAATTCTGGCATACGCTGCAGATAGCTGGACCACTACGCCTTGCCAAGACCTTATCCGCCCATATCGATCAAGAAACGGTGGTCCTCACACCCAAAATACTCCAAGATGTTCTTCAACTCCCGGTCTATTCACCCTACGATCCACCACCAACACACGACCAACTCATTGAAGACATCGACAGACTGGGCTATCAACCAGATACCAAGAAGAAGAAAGGCCCACTTGCCCTCAGTGAAGTCACCACCCGCAACCTACCACAACCCTGGCGGACACTGTACCTGCTAGTGAACAAGTGCATGTCAGGAAAGCATGCAGGTCAGGATCGTGGAAACATTCAAATCCTCACCATCCTGACCGGCATCGCTCACAACCGCAAGTACAACTACGCCGACATCATATGGATGGACCTTGTCTCCATGATCCAGCGCCGCGACCGGGAAGTAGCCAAGGGAGTCCCGAACCGCTTCGTCCCATACATGCGATGGCTCCCAGCTCTGATCAAGCACTTCCGCCTGCACTCAACCAACATCCGCATCCGTCCGGCAGCAGAGCACTTCCAAATCCCAACTGTCGAGAAGTTCGCCAAGAAGAACACACCGGCGAAGGATCGACACGCAATGGTGATTCCGGACGATGTGCTCGCCTACGCCGACCAGAACAACCCGCACGTCCAAGAATACCGTGCCTCAACCGCATCCTTCCGTGAAACCCCGCAACCTCTCTCCACTGTCCCTACGGAGCAGATCAACCCCACTGCTCCCAACCCCGGGACTAGCCAAAACCCCACCACCACCTCCAAAAAGTCCTCGAGTCGCGCTGCATCCTCTTCCACACGCGCTCCGAAAAAAACGGTCGCGAGAGGATGACGTAAGCCGCCCCACGGAGCGCCGATCGAAACAAAAGCACGATCGACCTCCTCCGCCACAAATAAGCCGAGCCGAACCAATAGGTACAGGAGGTGATGTGTTCACCTCCCGAGTAGAAGACGTGGCATCTGGCTCAATCACGCAAACAACCCCACCAACCCACTTATCTTCCTCTCTACAGGAAGGTATTTCATTGCACGAGGAGCCACGTATACCATCGACATCCCACTTGGAGATGATCGATGTTGAAACAAGCAGTCCCTCGCCTCAGACTGCATCCTCTTCATGCACATCGAGTCTAGTGCCCTCACTCCCCATAATTTCTTACGTTTCTAGGCCACATACACCTCTTACCGCACCACAGAGTCTTCGTGACTCTGTCAGAACGCTCGCTGATGTCTCTGTGACTGAGAGCGGAAGACCTAGCACGGCCACCATCACAACAACCGTGAGCCTAGGCCATCATTCGATTGAGTCTGTCTCATCGATGATGCCAACGGGAAGTCTGCGTGACCCCGTCTTTTCCAGTCCTGTGCAAACGGGCGGCCGATCGGCGATCTTCTCCGATTCGGTGTCAGTTGGAATTCTCCGTGAATCCAACTTGTTACAATTACCCACCTTCATTACCGAGACCGCGCTAGAGACACGTCTTCAAGAGTTTGCAAAGACTCTTGAGACGTCCATCCTCGACAAAGTCTACGCACGTCTCGATGCGTCCACCGCCGACAAGGGCAAAGGTGTGGCACCGGAGACGCCACCTCCTACACAAAACATGGACGCCGAAGCTGTTCTCTCCTCAATATCTGCCAAGGAGCTCTTCTACATCCTCAGAGCTCGTTTCGAGTCGATGACGGAACTTGACGAGGAAGAACAGCAAATGAAGCAGATGATAACGCAACCAATGCCTTGCCGTACTCAAGGCGAGACCAGCAGGACCAGGCGCGACGATCAAGATGATGATCAAGATCGCCGCGAGGGGGAGACAAATAGGCAGCTGAGCTCACAAGGATTCACGCAATCGACGCCGCCCTCCTCCTCTGGACCTAAAACGGTGCCCACACCAGAAACCTCACAACCCACTAACCAAAAATCCCACCCTATTCACCCTGAGTCACTAGCCAAATCACCCTCACCAACACCCACCACCGTCTCCGAGACTCTAATTGTCACATCGACGTTAGAGGCCACCACCACATCTACACCACTCGTCACCCAAATCATCCTTGCCAAAACCATCACCTCAACCGAACCACCAGAATCTCCACCAATTCCATCCCCACAATCCACAGACTCCTCCGACGCTGCTCCCTCGCCACCACACAGCCATACCCCTCTCAACATCGATCCCAACCTGGCTTCCGAGGATGTCTACTGCGCTCAGAACGAGATCGAAGCCTACATCTTCAACGATGAATGGCTGTACACGCCCGCCGATGCAGTAGCAGCTAGGAAGTTGGTGGAAAATGCTCGACGTCTGCTCATGGAGGCCTCGCTTACGCTGATCAACACCGCAGACGACGAGAACGGAGAGGAATACAACGCGGAACCGGCCGAGCTCGAGAACATCCTGCAATTCCAAGCGCAGCAAACTGAGGCCCCTGCTGCTCAGACGGATGTACCCACGGTGGATATACCGGAAGCACCGTGGGAAAACAAGAAGATCACGGCGCCATTTCAGGAAGAGATCAGGAAGAGGATCTGGCGGCGCAAGGAGAAGATCGTCACCACCTTCGACGAGTACGAGCTGATGAACATCCAAAGTTGGACCGAGAGAAAGAAGCAACTCTATCGATGGAGCCTTCTGTGCCACAAATGCACAGATAGGACGCTGTCCGATGAGGAAAACATCGCTCAGGAAATGAGTCGGGCCCCCATCTGCAAAGTCACTGACCTCCGCCAAGAGTCCAAAGGACCTGTCCATTACCCAGTATTCACGGTAATGAGGCAGGATGAGAGCTACAGCGAAGTCAGTGAGGCGGACTTCAAGTTTCTGCGCCTGGGTGACCTATACAGCATGCTGGAATCCCTGAAACAGTTCAGACTCGTCCTCAGAAGCTCTGGACATCTCGTACGTGCTGAACCGGTCACCATGGGATATGTGGCTATCAAGCGCCACATGCTCCGACAAGTCAGATTCTACGCCACCCACGATCTGCAGATGGCGGTGGAACATAATCTGAAGAATGTGAACCTGACTCGCCCATCTTTCAAGAACGCAGACGACTATCGAGAGGGCAATGTGATCAACGGAGATGATCCGGCGGTCGCCTACTCGAACTACAAGGGAAA
Organism: Craterostigma plantagineum; assembly: GCA_027422505.1. Taxonomy (NCBI): domain Eukaryota; kingdom Viridiplantae; phylum Streptophyta; class Magnoliopsida; order Lamiales; family Linderniaceae; genus Craterostigma; species Craterostigma plantagineum. The sequence continues at coordinate 31,957 of JAPQWV010003076.1, forward strand.
GATGAGGCTCCTGCGCTGCTCCGAGGTGGCAAAATTCTCAGATGGAACGCTCACCATCATCCAAGACAAACTCATGAGAATCTGCCGTATCCTTTCGGAAGAAGATCCCCTCTGCCGATCCAAGTTCGCGAAGCTCATTGATGCTATAGCTGACAGAATGGTTTTTCGAAGGAATCTCCGCGCCTTCGAGTTCAAACTAGGGCTTCGCGAAACACTCACCCGCTAATTCACCATCCCAACGCCCAAGATTCAAGACTCCCAACAATTGACACAAAGGGGGAGATTGTTAGGATATTTAATTGATTGTGTCAATAGTTTAAGTCTTGAGATTAATTATGTAATTATCTTTAGCTTGGGCTTTGGACTAGATTGTAATTATTTTATTTTTAGTGATTGGGCCTTAATATACCTAGGGTTAATGTGGTATATAAGGTATTACCAACTCACTTTGAAAGGTAATCAAAGATTAAAAAGCTAAAACTCGTTTTCACACACTACACACACTACAAGGTGAGAAACTCTCCCTTTTCATTCCATCTAGCTTCTTTGATTCCTTGTTTGGTGCATTTCGGGACCAACATTTTCGGCCAGCGAGGCTTTTCTAACTTAAACCTAATTCGCGAATTGAATTCACTTATCCGAATTCGCCAAAAAATTCCCAAATTGTCACTCCCTTCTTCGCGAATCGCATTCATCAAACTTCTCAGATCTTACTGACTCGTTGTTTTATTGTGGTTTTTTCATTCAAAATCGTTCTCCCACACACACGCGAATCAATCTGTGGTAAGGAATAACTCGTTTATCCTTCTTACGATTTCTGTTTTCACTTGTAGGTGTGAATCTTCGAAGAACAGGTTTTGGATGGTTCTATTTAAAAAGAAACGATTAAAACGAGCTTCAGTGTTTGAAGATTTCTAGTAACAGGCTCGTCTTCTTCATTTTGGATTTGAAAATCTGAGTTTTTCGTCTAACATTGTTTATAAAGGAATTTTTTGTGGGGTTCGCGGCTCGTTTTTAAATTGAAGCATTTTTTATCTTTCAAACTCTACTTCGCGAGTCCTAAATGTGTTTCACGGGTCCAAGTTCATTATTGACATTTTCAATTCGTGAATCGACTTTTTCAATTTTGACCATCAGCTTTGCGTATTCGACTTCGCGATCCCGCGGATTCACGATTCGAAACTTCGCGAACTGGTAGGCTTGCACTCGCTTACGTTGACTTAAGTCAATCCGCGAACCCTTGGTCTCACAGTTTCGTGAACCTCAGCATTCACGAATTGCCACTTCCAAACCACAGCGTTCGCGAACTTCATTTCGCGAACTCTCACCCTCACAGACATGCGAACCTCTTTCAAACCAACCCGCGATCCTCACCTAAGAAATTTTTTGAAAACATAGTTGAACTTTAAATGGGCCGAACAGTACTGGGCCGAGAACTTATTCTCATAAGAACGATTTTCATTCTAGTCCACAATATTCACAGCACAAAGCATTTAATTGTCATCACGTTACTATTCTAATCGCGTTTTCTTTCGTGTTGCTGTTTCGACAGAAATTCCCAGTGTCCGACAAAAAAAGCAAAAAGAAAAATCCCCAAAACAAAGAAAAAGAAAAATAACAAAAAATGACAACAGCTGCGGTTCTTGTCTACCCAACCTCGAAAGTGGATAGCGACCAAACACAATAACTTCCAACTCGACCTGAACACATTCAAGTGCAATGACTAGATCATCCTGTCCATTATGAGGAACCACCACCTTGGGTCTGCCTTCTCGGCGTCGGTCAAGTCCCTAATTCAACATAAAACAAAACACTCTCAAATGCCAGTACGACCTATCCAAATTGCGCACAAAATTACGCCTTAACTCCGCATGTTCCTCAGTCTCATTGTCTTGCTGCTGCAACCAGTTCATCTGTGCAAGGGAGAATGCTGAAAATGAGTTGATATTCAACGAGTAAGCTGTAGATCTTCGATATTTTGAATTGATTCGAGTCTTGTGTACTTATAGGCATAATTTGAACAATAACATCATTATTGCTCCGACAAAAATAATCAATGATACTAAAGAATTTTTGACTTGAGGGTTCATCTCCGCGAAAGAAACCGATGTTTTTTTCGTCGATTTTTGGATTTTGCCTCAGACAAATCGGTTTTGAAAAACTCGTCGATTTGATATTATTGTTGTTTCATTGAGTTAAGTTGATGTTATGAGGCTAAATTTTGAAATTCTATGTTTAAGATCAGTAGAAAATTTTGCATTTATCAGTTTAAGGGAGATTCTGGAACCTGAATTTATCTGCCCAAAACCTAATTCGCGAGTCCTCAACTTCAAGTTTCCAAAATCTTTTATTCGCGAATTCACTTCACGTACTTTGTCTCTTAACCATGTTCGCGAATTCGTCAAATTATCATCTTCAGTTCACGACATCAGTGTAAGATCAATTCGCGAACTGGTTAGTGGGCCCTCTCTAAAATTACACGGCCCAACTTCAACTTCAGCTTCAAACTTTCGGCCCGCGAAGCTTTTCTAACTTAAACCTAATTCGCGAATTGAATTCACTTATCCGAATTCGCCAAAAAATTCCCAAATTGTCACTCTCTTCTTCGCGAATCGCATTCATCAAACTTCTCAGATCTTACTGTCTCGTTGTTTTATTATGGGTTTCTCATTCAAAATCGTTCTCCCACACACACGCGAATCAATCTGTGGTAAGGAATAACTCGTTTATCCTTCTTACGGTTTCTGTTTTCACTTGTAGGTGTGAATCTTCGAAGAACAGGTTTTGGATGGTTTCATTTAAAAAGAAACGATTAAAACGAGCTTTAGTGTTTGAAGATTTCTAGTAACAGGCTCGTCTTCTTCATTTTGGATTTGAAAATCTGAGTTTTTCGTCTAACAATGTTTATAAAGGAATTTTTTGTGGGGTTCGCGGCTCGTTTTTAAATTGAAGCATTTTTTTATCTTTCAAACTCTACTTCGCGAGTCCTAAATGTGTTTCACGGGTCCAAGTTCATTATTGACATTTTCAATTCGTGAATCGACTTTTTCAATTTTGACCATCAGCTTTGCGTATTCGACTTCGCGATCCCGCGGATTCACGATTCGAAACTTCGCGAACTGGTAGGCTTGCACACGCTTACGTTGACTTAAGTCAATCCGCGAACCCTTGGTCTCACAGTTTCGCGAACTTCAGCATTCACGAATTGCCACTTTCCAAACCACAGCGTTCGCGAACTTCATTTCGCGAACTCTCACCCTCACAGACATGCGAACCTCTTTCAAACCAACCCGCGATCCTCACTTAAGAAATTTTTTGAAAACATACTTGAACTTTAAATGGGCCGAAGAGTACTGGGCCGAGAACTTATTCTCACAAGAACGATTTTCATTCTAGTCCACAATATTCACAGCACAAAGCATTTAATTGTCATCACGTTACTATTCTAATCGCGTTTTCTTTCGTGTTGCTGTTTCGACAGAAATTCCCAGTGTCCGACAAAAAAAAAGCAAAAAGAAAAATCCCCAAAACAAAGAAAAAGAAAAATAACAAAAAATGACAACAGCTGCGGTTCTTGTCTACCCAACCTCGAAGTGGATAGCGACCAAACACAATAACTTCCAACTCGACCTGAACACATTCAAGTGCAATGGCGAGATCATCCTATCCATTATGAGGAAGCACCACTTTGGGTCTGCCTTCTCGGCGTCGGTCAAGTCCCTAAATCAACATAAAACAAAACACTCTCAAACGCCAGTACGACCTATCCAAATTGCGCACAAAATTACGCCTTAACTCCGCATGTTCCTCAGTCTCCTTGTCTTGCTGCTGCAACCAGTTCATCTGTGCAAGTGAGAATACTGAAAATGAGTTGATATTCAACGAGTAAGCTGTAGATCTTCGATATTTTGAATTGATTCGAGTCTTGTGTACTTATAGGCATAATTTGAACAATAACATCATTATTGCTCCGACAAAAATAATCAATGATACTAAAGAATTTTTGACTTGAGGGTTCATCTCCGCGAAAGAAACCGATGTTTTTTCGTCGATTTTTGGATTTTTCCTCAGACAAATCGGTTTTGAAAAACTCGTCGATTTGATATTATTGTTGTTTCATTGAGTTAAGTTGATGTTATGAGGCTAAATTTTGAAATTCTATGTTTGAGATCAGTAGAAAATTTTGCATTTATCAGTTTAAGGGAGGTTCTGGAACCTGAATTTATCTGCCCAAAACCTAATTCGCGAGTCCTCAACTTCAAGTTTCCAAAATCTTTTATTCGCGAATTCACTTCACGTACTTTGTCTCTTAACCATGTTCGCGAATTCGTCAAATTATCATCTTCAGTTCACGACATCAGTGTAAAGATCAATTCGCGAACTGGTTAGTGGGCCCTCTCTAAAATTACACGGCCCAACTTCAACTTCAGCTTCAAACTTTCGGCCCGCGAAGCTTTTCTAACTTAAACCTAATTCGCGAATTGAATTCACTTATCCGAATTCGCCAAAAAATTCCCAAATTGTCACTCTCTTCTTCGCGAATCGCATTCATCAAACTTCTCAGATCTTACTGTCTCGTTGTTTTATTATGGGTTTCTCATTCAAAATCGTTCTCCCACACACACGCGAATCAATCTGTGGTAAGGAATAACTCGTTTATCCTTCTTACGGTTTCTGTTTTCACTTGTAGGTGTGAATCTTCGAAGAACAGGTTTTGGATGGTTTTATTTAAAAAGAAACGATTAAAACGAGCTTTAGTGTTTGAAGATTTCTAGTAACAGGCTCGTCTTCTTCATTTTGGATTTGAAAATCTGAGTTTTTCGTCTAACACTGTTTATAAAGGAATTTTTTGTGGGGTTCGCGGCTCGTTTTTAAATTGAAGCATTTTTTTATCTTTCAAACTCTACTTCGCGAGTCCTAAATGTGTTTCACGGGTCCAAGTTCATTATTGACATTTTCAATTCGTGAATCGACTTTTTCCATTTTGACCATCAGCTTTGCGTATTCGACTTCGCGATCCCGCGGATTCACGATTCGAAACTTTGCGAACTGGTAGGCTTGCACTCGCTTACGTTGACTTAAGTCAATCCGCGAACCCTTGGTCTCACAGTTTCGCGAACCTCAGCATTCACGAATTGCCACTTTCCAAACCACAGCGTTCGCGAACTTCATTTCGCGAACTGTCACCCTCACAGATCCGCGGACCTCTTTCAAGCCAACCGCGATCCTCACTTAAGAAATTTTTTAAAAACATACTTGAACTTTAAATGGGCCGAACAGTACTGGGCCGAGAACTTATTCTCACAAGAACGATTTTCATTCTAGTCCACACTATTCACAGCACAAAGCATTTAATTGTCATCAGGTTACTATTCTAATTGCGTTTTCTTTCGTGTTCCTGTTTCGGCAGAAATTCCTAGTGTCCGACAAAGAAAAGCAAAAAGAAAAATCCCCAAAACAAAGAAAAAGAAAAATAACAAAAAATGACAACAGCTGCGGTTCTTGTCTACCCAACCTCGAAGTGGATAGCGACCAAACACAATAACTTCCAACTCGACCTGAACACATTCAAGTGCAATGACGAGATCATCCTATCCATTATGAGGAACCACCACCTTGGGTCTGCCTTCTCGGCTTCGGTCAAGTCCCTAAATCAACATAAAAGAGAACACTCTCAAACGCCAGTACGACCTATCCAAATTGCGCTCAAAATTACGCCTTAACTCCGCATGTTCCTCAGTCTCATTGTCTTGCTGCTGCAACCAGTTCATCTGTGCAAGTGAGAATGCTGAAAATGAGTTGATATTCAACGAGTAAGCTGTAGATCTTCGATATTTTGAATTGATTCGAGTCTTGTCTACTTATAGGCATAATTTGAACAATAACATCATTATTGCTCCGACAAAAATAATCAATGATACTAAAGAATTTTTGACTTGAGGGTTCATCTCCGCGAAAGAAACCGATGTTTTTTTCGTCGATTTTTTGATTTTGCCTCAGAGAAATCGGCTTTGAAAAACTCGTTGATTTGATATTATTGCTGTTTGATTGAGTTAAGTTGATGTTATGAGGCTAAATTTTGAAATTCTATGTTTGAGATCAGTAGAAAATTTTGCATTTATCAGTTTAAGGGAGATTCTGGAACTTGAATTTATCTGTCCAACACCTAATTCGCGAATCCACAACTTTCAAGTTTCCAAAATCTTTTATTCGCGAATTCACTTCACGTACTTTGTCTCTTAACCAAGTTCACGAATTCGTCAAATTATCATCTTCAGTTCACGACATCAGTGTAAAGATCAATTCCCGAACTGGTTAGTGGGCCCTCTCTAAAATTACGCGGCCCAACTTCAACTTTAGCTTCAAACTTTCGGCCCGCGAAGCTTTTCTAAGTTAAACCTAATTCGCGAATTGAATTCACTTATCCGAATTCGCCAAAATATTCCCAAATTGTGACTCTCTTATTCGCGAATCGCATTCATCAAACTTCTCAGATTCTTACTGTCTCGTTGTTTTATTGTGGTTTTTTCATTAAAAATCGTTCTCCCACACATACGCGAATCAATCTATGGTAAGGAACAACTCGTTTATCCTTCTTACGATTTCTGTTTTCACTTGTTGGTGTGAATCTTCGAAGAACGGGTTTAGGGTGGTTTTATAACGATTAAAACGAGCTTTAGTGTTTGAAGATTCCTAGTAACAGGCTCGTCTTCTTCATTTTGGATTTGAAAATCTGAGCTTTTCATCTAACAGTGTTTATAAAGGAATTTTTTGTGGGGTTCGCGGCTCGTTTTTATATTAAAGTATTTTTTTATCTTTCAAACTCTACTTCGCGAGTCCTAAATGTGTTTCACGGGTCCAAGTTCATTATTGACATTTTCAATTCGTGAATCGACTTTTTCAATTTTGACCCTCAGCTTTGCAAATTCGACTTCGCGATACCGTGGATTCACGATTCAAAACTTCGCGAACTGGTAGGCTTGCACTCGCTTACGTTGACTTAAGTCAATCCGCGAACCCATGGTCTCACAGTTTCACGAACCTCAACATTCGCGAATTGCCACTTTGCAAACCACAGAGTTCGCGAACTTCATTTCGCGAACTCTCACCCTCACAGACACGCGAACCCTTTCAAACCAACCCGCGTTCCTCAGTTAAGAAATATTTTGAAAACTTACTTGAATTTTAAATGGGCCGAACAGTACTGGGCCGAGAACTTATTCTCACAAGAACGATTTTCATTCTAGTCCACACTATTCACAACACAAAGCATTTAATTGTCATCACGTTACTATTCTAATCGCGTTTTCTTTCGTGTTGCTGTTTCGGCAGAAATTCCCAGTGTCCGACAAAAAAAAAGAAGCAAAAAGAAAAAGCCCCAAAACAAAGAAAAAGAAGATAACAAAAATGACAACAGCTGCGGTTCTTGTCTACCCAACCTCGAAGTGGATAGCGACCTGAACACATTCAAGTGCAATGACGAGATCATCCTATCCATTATGAGGAACCACCACCCTGTGTCTGCCTACTCGGCGTCGGTCCAAGTCCCTAAATCAACATAAAACAAAACACTCTCAAGCACCAGTACGACCTATCCAAATTGCGCTCAAAATTACGCCTTAACTCCGCATGTTCCTCAGTCTCATTGTCTTGCTGCTGCAACCAGTTCATCTGTGCAAGTGAGTATGCTGAAAATGAGTTGATATTCAACGAGTAAGCTGTAGATCTTTGATATTTTGAATTGATTCGAGTCTTGTCTACTTATAGGCATAATTTGAACAATAACATCATTATTGCTCCGACAAAAATAATCAATGATACTAACGAATTTTAGACTCGAGGGTTCATCTCCGCGAAAGAAACCGATGTTTTTTTAGTCGATTTTTGGATTTTGCCTCAGACAAATCGTTTTTGAAAAACTCGTCGATTTGATATTATTGCTGTTTGATTGAATTAAGTTGATGTTATGAGGCTAAATTTTGAAATTCTATGTTTGAGATCAGTAGAAAATTTTGCATTTATCAGTTTAAGGGAGATTCTGGAACCTGAATTTATCTGCCCAACCCCTAATTCGCGAATCCTCAACTTTAAGTTTCCAAAATCTTTTATTCGTGAATTCACTTCACGTACTTTGTCTCTTAACCAAGTTCGCGAATTCGTCAAATTATCTTCAGTTCAGATATCAGTGTAAAGATCAATTCGCGAATTGGTTAGTGGGCCCTCTCTAAAATTACGCGTCCCAACTTCAACTTCAGGTTCAAACTTTCGACCCGCGAAGCTTTTCTAACTTAAACCTAATTCGCGAATTGAATTCACTTATCCGAATTCGCCAAAAAATTCCCAGATTGTCACTCTCTTCTTCACGAGTCGCATTCATCAAACTTCTCAGATCTTACTGTCTCGTTGTTTTATTGTAGATTTTTATTCAAAATCGTTCTCCCACACACACGCGAATCAATCTGTGGTAAGGAACAACTCGTTTATCCTTCTTACGGTTTCTGTTTTCACTTGTAGGTGTGAATCTTCGAAGAACAGGTTTTGGGTGGTTTTATTTAAAAAGAAACGGTTTAAAACGAGCTTTAGTGTTTGAAGATTTCTAGTAGCAGGCTCGTCTTCTTCATTTTGGGTTTGAAAATCTGAGTTTTTCGTCTAACAGTGTTTATAAAGGAATTTTTTGTGGGGTTCGCGGCTCGTTTTTAAATTAAAGCATTTTTTTATCTTTCAAAGTCTACTTCGCGAGTCCTAAATGTGTTTCACGGGTCCACGTTCATTACTGACATTTTCAATTAGTGAATCGACTTTTTCTATTTTGACCCTCAGCTTTGCGAATTCGATTTCGCGATCCCGTGGTTTCACGATTCGAAACTTCGCGAACTGGTAGGCTTGCACTCGCTTACGTTGACTTAAGTCAATCCGCGAACCCTTGGTCTCACAGTTTCGCGAACCTCAGCATTCGCGAATTGCCACTTTGCAAACCACATCTTTCGCGAACTTCAATTTGCGAACTCTCACCCTCACAGACCCGCGAACCTCTTTCAAACCAACCCGCGATCCTCGCTTAAGAAATTTTTGAAAACTTACTTGAACTTTAAATTGGCCGAACAGTACTGGGCCGAGAACTTATTCTCACAAGAACGATTTTCATTCTAGTCCACACTATTCACAGCACAAAGCATTTAATTGTCATCACGTTACTATTCTAATCGCGTTTTCGTTCGTGTTGCCGTTTCGGCAGAAATTCCCAGTGTCCGACAAAAAAAAACAAAAATAAAGCCCCAAAACAAAGGAAAAGAAAAATAACAAAAAATGACAACAGCTGCGGTTCTTGTCTACCCAACCTCGAAGTGGATAGCGACCAAACACAATAACTTCCAACTCGACCTGAACACATTCAAGTGCAATGACTAGATCATCCTGTCCATTATGAGGAACCACCACCTTGGGTCTGCCTTCTCGGCGTCGGTCAAGTCCCTAATTCAACATAAAACAAAACACTCTCAAACGCCAGTACGACCTATCCAATTTGCGTTCAAAATTACCCCTTAACTCCGCATGTTCCTCAGTCTCATTGTCTTGCTGCTGCAACCAGTTCATCTGTGCAAGTGAGAATGCTGAAAATGAGTTGATATTCAACGAGTAAGCGGTAGATCTTTGATATTTTTAATTGATTCGTGTCTTGTCTACTTATAGGCATAATTTGAACAATAACATCATTATTGCTCCGACAAAAATAATCAATGATACTAACGAATTTTAGACTCGAGGGTTCATCTCCGCGAAAGAAACCGATGTTTTTTTAGTCGATTTTTGGATTTTGCCTCAGACAAATCGTTTTTGAAAAACTCGTTGATTTGATATTATTGCTGTTTGATTGAGTTAAGTTGATGTTATGAGGCTAAATTTTAAGATTCTATGTTTGAGATCAGTAGAAAATTTTGGATTTATCAGTTTAAGGGAGATTCTGGAACCTGAATTTATCTGCCCAACCCCTAATTCTCGAATCCTCAACTTTAAGTTTCCAAAATCTTTTATTCGTGAATTCACTTCACGTACTTTGTCTCTTAACCAAGTTCGCGAATTCGTCAAATTATCTTCAGTTCAGATATCAGTGTAAAGATCAATTCGCGAACTGGTTAGTGGGCCCTCTCTAAAATTACGCGTCCCAACTTCAACTTCAGCTTCAAACTTTCGGCCCGCGAAGCTTTTCTAACTTAAACCTAATTCGCGAATTGAATTCACTTATCCGAATTAGCCAAAAAATTCCCAAATTGTCAATCTCTTTTTTGCGAATCGCATTCATCAAACTTCTCAGATCTTCTCGTTGTTTTATTGTGGTTTTTTCATTCAAAGTCGTTCTCCCACACACACGCGAATCAGTCTGTGGTAAGGAACAACTCGTTTATCCTTCTTACGGTTTCTGTTTTCACTTGTAGGTGTGAATCTTCGAAGAACAGGTTTTGGGTGGTTTATTTAAAAAGAAACGATTAAAACGAGCTTTAGTGTTTAAAGATTCCTAGTAACAGGCTCGTCTTCTTCATTTTGGATTTGAAAATCTGAGTTTTTTGTCTAACAGTGTTTATAAAGGAATTTTTTGTGGGGTTCGCGGCTCGTTTTTAAATTAAAGCATTTTTTATCTTTCAAACTCTACTTCGCCAGTCCTAAATGTGTTTCACGGGTCCAAGTTCATTATTGACATTTTCAATTCGTGAATCGACTTTTTCTATTTTGACCCTCAGCTTTGCGAATTCGACTTCGCGATCCCGTGGATTCACGATTCGAAACTTCGCGAACTGGTAGTCTTGCACTCGCTTACGTTGACTTAAGTCGATCCGCGAACCCTTGGTCTCACAGTTTCGCGAACCTCAGCATTCGCGAATTGCCACTTTGCAAACCACATCTTTCGGAACTTCAATTTGCGAACTCTCACCCTCACAGACCCGCGAACCTCTTTCAAACCAACCCGCGATCCTCGCTTAAGAAATTTTTGAAAACTTACTTGAACTTTAAATTGGCCGAACAGTACTGGGCCGAGAACTTATTCTCACAAGAACGATTTTCATTCTAGTCCACACTATTCACAGCACAAAGCATTTAATTGTCATCACGTTACTATTCTAATCGCGTTTTCGTTCGTGTTGCCGTTTCGGCAGAAATTCCCAGTGTCCGACAAAAAAAAACAAAAAAAAAGCCCCAAAACAAAGGAAAAGAAAAATAACAAAAAATGACAACAGCTGCGGTTCTTGTCTACCCAACCTCGAAGTGGATAGCGACCAAACACAATAACTTCCAACTCGACCTGAACACATTCAAGTGCAATGACTAGATCATCCTGTCCATTATGAGGAACCACCACCTTGGGTCTGCCTTCTCGGCGTCGGTCAAGTCCCTAATTCAACATAAAACAAAACACTCTCAAACGCCAGTACGACCTATCCAATTTGCGCTCAAAATTACCCCTTAACTCCGCATGTTCCTCAGTCTCATTTTCTTGCTGCTGCAACCAGTTCATCTGTGCAAGTGAGAATGCTGAAAATGAGTTGATATTCAACGAGTAAGCGGTAGATCTTTGATATTTTTAATTGATTCGTGTCTTGTCTACTTATAGGCATAATTTGAACAATAACATCATTATTGCTCCGACAAAAATAATCAATGATACTAACGAATTTTAGACTCGAGGGTTCATCTCCGCGAAAGAAACCGATGTTTTTTTAGTCGATTTTTGGATTTTGCCTCAGACAAATCGTTTTTGAAAAACTCGTTGATTTGATATTATTGCTGTTTGATTGAGTTAAGTTGATGTTATGAGGCTAAATTTTAAGATTCTATGTTTGAGATCAGTAGAAAATTTTGCATTTATCAGTTTAAGGGAGATTCTGGAACCTGAATTTATCTGCCCAACCCTAATTCTCGAATCCTCAACTTTAAGTTTCCAAAATCTTTTATTCGTGAATTCACTTCACGTACTTTGTCTCTTAACCAAGTTCGCGAATTCGTCAAATTATCTTCAGTTCAGATATCAGTGTAAAGATCAATTCGCGAACTGGTTAGTGGGCCCTCTCTAAAATTACGCGTCCCAACTTCAACTTCAGCTTCAAACTTTCGGCCCGCGAAGCTTTTCTAACTTAAACCTAATTCGCGAATTGAATTCACTTATCCGAATTAGCCAAAAAATTCCCAAATTGTCAATCTCTTTTTTGCGAATCGCATTCATCAAACTTCTCAGATCTTCTCGTTGTTTTATTGTGGTTTTTTCATTCAAAGTCGTTCTCCCACACACACGCGAATCAGTCTGTGGTAAGGAACAACTCGTTTATCCTTCTTACGGTTTCTGTTTTCACTTGTAGGTGTGAATCTTCGAAGAACAGGTTTTGGGTGGTTTTATTTAAAAAGAAACGATTAAAACGAGCTTTAGTGTTTAAAGATTCCTAGTAACAGGCTCGTCTTCTTCATTTTGGATTTGAAAATCTGAGTTTTTTGTCTAACAGTGTTTATAAAGGAATTTTTTGTGGGGTTCGCGGCTCGTTTTTAAATTAAAGCATTTTTTTATCTTTCAAACTCTACTTCGCCAGTCCTAAATGTGTTTCACGGGTCCAAGTTCATTATTGACATTTTCAATTCGTGAATCGACTTTTTCTATTTTGACCCTCAGCTTTGCGAATTCGACTTCGCGATCCCGTGGATTCACGATTCGAAACTTCGCGAACTGGTAGTCTTGCACTCGCTTACGTTGACTTAAGTCGATCCGCGAACCCTTGGTCTCACAGTTTCGCGAACCTCAGCATTCGCGAATTGCCACTTTGCAAACCACAGCTTTCGCGAACTTCATTTCGCGAACTCTCACCCTCACAGACCCGCGAACCTCTTTCAAACCAACCCGCGATCCTCACTTAAGAAATTTTTTGAAAACTTACTTTAACTTTAAATTGGCCGAACAGTACTGGGCCGAGAACTTATTCTCACAAGAACGATTTTCATTCTAGTCCACACTATTCACAGCACAAAACATTTAATTGTCATCACGTTACTATTCTAATCGCGTTTTCGTTCGTGTTGCTGTTTCGGCAGAAATTCCCAGTGTCCGAAAAAAAAAAGCAAAAAAAAGCCCCAAAACAAAGAAAAAAAAATAACAAAAAATGACAACAGCTGCGGTTCTTGTCTACCCAACCTCGAAGTGGATAGCGACCAAACACAATAACTTCCAACTCGACCTGAACACATTCAAGTGCAATGACGAGATCATCCTGTCCATTATGAGGAACCACCACCTTGGGTCTGCCTTCTCGGCGTCGGTCAAGTTCCTAATTCAACATAAAACAAAACACTCTCAAACGCCAGTACGACCTATCCAAATTGCGCTCAAAATTACGCCTTAACTCCGCATGTTCCTCAGTCTCATTGTCTTGCTGCTGCAACCAGTTCATCTGTGCAAGTGAGAATGCTGAAAATGAGTTGATATTCAACGAGTAAGCTGTAGATCTTTGATATTTTGAATTGATTCGAGTCTTGTCTACTTATAGGCATAATTTGAACAATAACATCATTATTGCTCCGACAAAAATAATCAATGATACTAACGAATTTTAGACTAGAGGGTTCATCTCCGAGAAAGAAACCGATGTTTTTTAGTCGATTTTTGGATTTTGGCTCAGACAAATCGTTTTTGAAAAACTCGTCGATTTGATATTATTGCTGTTTGATTGAGTTAAGTTGATGTTATGAGGCTAAATTTTGAGATTCTATGTTTGAGATCAGTAGAAAATTTTGCATTTATCAGTTTAAGGGAGATTCTGGAACCTGAATTTATCTGCCCAACCCCTAATTCTCGAATCCTCAACTTTAAGTTTCCAAAATCTTTTATTCGTGAATTCACTTCACGTACTTTGTCTCTTAACCAAGTTCGCGAATTCGTCAAATTATCTTCAGTTCAGATATCAGTGTAAAGATCAATTCGCGAACTGGTTAGTGGGCCCTCTCTAAAATTACGCGTCCCAACTTCAACTTCAGCTTCAAACTTTCGGCCCGCGAAGCTTTTCTAACTTAAACCTAATTCGCGAATTGAATTCACTTATCCGAATTAGCCAAAAAATTCCCAAATTGTCAATCTCTTTTTTGCGAATCGCATTCATCAAACTTCTCAGATCTTCTCGTTGTTTTATTGTGGTTTTTTCATTCAAAGTCGTTCTCCCACACACACGCGAATCAGTCTGTGGTAAGGAACAACTCGTTTATCCTTCTTACGGTTTCTGTTTTCACTTGTAG
>JAPQWV010003077.1:0-46197 GCA_027422505.1 Craterostigma plantagineum
ACATGTTGCGAGCATTATTTTTCATGATGTGTTATTTGCATATCATATACATGATTGGTTCTTTCTATAAATAATGCCATATTACGCATCAAAATTACAGAAATGATTCATTTACTTAAATTAAAGTTAAATCGCCATGACTATTTTACTATGTTATATTAACGTACAACTAATCATTATATTATTTACAATACATATGCATATGTGTAGAAGCATGTTATGTGAATATTATATGCATGATTCCATAGCACCTAATAATAAATAATGCTAATCAAACAAGATAATGTTTTTATGATGAAAAAATAACAGTAATAGTAATATTGGTATTAAGGCTAAGAGTGTCGGTCATAATGAATTTATTTTATAACTTGATCTATTTAGTATAAAGAACTTTCATGGCAAACTTAATGTTTAATATAACGACATAATGATATGAAAAGTGTCGAACATCACGCAAAGTGTTAGAAACTATATTTTGGTTATTTTGAATAAAAGAAGTCAATGTTGGTAACATAAATACATTTTTTAAAATTTGCATCCGATCGAGCTGTACGCCCCCCGGGCCGTGTTGGTCATACTCCTAGGCGAGGGAGGGCGACTCAGCACCACTGCCGACTCGTTGGCGAATGTCCCATGCGCCCGATGGTACATCACAAAAATGAGTTTGAATGGTAAGTAAATAGTTGAGATGTTACATTATTTGACTCTGTGTTGTACTATCTTAGAACGACTGAGGCATATGTTATAGTAAATCAGAAGTTTACCAATGACAAAATATTTAATGTTCGGCATGACCGGTTGGGCCATTCCGGTTCAATTATGATGCGAAAATTAATTGAAAATTCATGAGAGCATTTAATGAGTTCTCAATCTAATGAATGCGCTGCTTACTCCAAAGGAAGTTAAATATTCGACCATCACCATGAAAATAAATAATGAATCTGTTGTATTTGATTGGACACATGATGATATTTGTGGATCGATACATCCATCTTTGGACCATTTAAATATTTAATGATGTTAATTGATGCATCAAGTAGATGGTGGCATGCGAAACGTGGCAATGATATGTCTTACTCTGTTGATTCGATTAAGTGCACATTTATCCAGTAAAGACCTCAACAATGCTGCAGCATATTAGAATTAAAATTGAGCATTGCCACGGGTTCATATGCAAAACAATCTGGCAGAATCGTTAGTGTCTGCAATTGATACAAGGCCATTATTGATGAATTAAAAACTTTCCACGTCTTGTTGGGGACATGCTATATTACGTGCAGCTGCACTAATTCGCACCAGGCCAACAAGTTATCATGATATCTCCCCATTGCAAATGGTTTATGGTCAGGAACCAAATATTTTCCATTTATGAAATTTTGAATGTGCTGTACATATTCCTGTTGCGCCACCACAACGCACAAAGAAGGGACCTCAAAGGAGGTTGGGAATATATGTCGGATTTGAATCTCCATTGATATATTTAGAACCTTTAACGGGAGATTTATTTACGGCTATATTTGCCGATTGTTATTTTGGTGAATCAAATTTCCCGACATTAGGGGGAGAAAAGAAACAGATGGAAAAGAATATTAGTTGGAATGAATTATCGTTAAACCATTATGATCCTCGAACGAAAGAATGTGAACTAGAAGGATAATTCATTTACAAAACTTAGCTAATCAAATGCCAGATAGCTTTACTCACCTTAAAAGGGTGACTAAGTCACATATACCAGCTGTAATGCTCCTGCAGGATTTGATGTTTCTATAGAACATACAAAGAATGATATCGAGCCTAAGCCACAACTTAAGCGTGTTAGGCTATCGGTTCCAAAGATAAGAATCCTCGAAAAAAAGAGCAAATAAGAATGGTCCAATCGAGGATTTATCGACTAAAAGAAGAGTCCATGGGCATAAATGTTGATGAGAATAAAATTCAGGTACCTGAAAATTCTGAAAATTTGGAAATATTGATAATGAAGAGATCTCAATAGATTATGCCCATAATTGAATAAGATGGAACCGAGGTGAAGTCAACGTTGACGATGTTTTCTCATTAACGTAGCGCTACATGAGATTAATGAAAATGAGGATCATGAACCAAAATCTATAAATGAATGTCGACAAAGAAGCGATTGGCCAAAATAGAAAGATG
Source organism: Craterostigma plantagineum (assembly GCA_027422505.1). Taxonomy (NCBI): domain Eukaryota; kingdom Viridiplantae; phylum Streptophyta; class Magnoliopsida; order Lamiales; family Linderniaceae; genus Craterostigma; species Craterostigma plantagineum. The sequence continues at coordinate 2,155 of JAPQWV010003077.1, forward strand.
CAACCGAGACAGAATTAAAATCACTTGAGAAACGGAAAGTATTTGTACCTGTGGTTCGTATACCAGAAAATGTAAAGCCGGTTGGATATAAATGGGTTTTCATTAGAAAGAAAAATGAAAACGGTGAAATTGTGAGATACAAAGCACGGCTTGTTGCTCAAGGCTTTTCACAAAGACCTGGCATTGATTATGAAGAGACTTATTCTTCCGTGGTGGATGCAACAACTTTTCGTTATCTAAATAGTCTGGCAGTACGTGAAGGGCTCGATATGCATCTTATGGATGTTGTCACTGCGTATTTGTACGGATCACTCGATAGTGACATATACATGAAACTCCATGAGGGATTTCGTTTGCCTGAAAATTCAGGATCTCGACATTAGTACTCAATAAAGTTTAATAAATCACTATACGGTTTAAAACAATCAGGGCGTATGTGGTATAGTCATTTAGGTGATTATTTACTAAAAGAGGGATATAAAAATAATCAAACATGCCCTTGTATCTTCATGAGAAGAAGTGAAATGAATTTGTCATCATTGTGGTTTATGTTGATGACTTAAATATAATAGGAACTCCCCAAGAGTTAACTAAAGCTATTACATGTTTAAAACGAGAATTCGAAATGAAAGATCTCAGAAGAACGAAATTTTGTCTCGGATTACAAATTGAATATTTAAACAATGGAATATTTGTCCATCAAGAGACTTATACAAAGAAGATCTTGAAAAAATTTATATGGGCAAACCGCATCCATTAACTATTCCAATGATTGTACGATCTCTTGATGTGAATAAAGATCCGTTCAGACCATGCGATGATAATGAAGAAACACTTGGTGCTGAAGTTCCATATCTTAGTGCTATTGGAGCATTAATGTATCTTACAAGTCATACTAGACCTGATATAGCATTTGCAGTGAATTTATTAGCAAGATATAGTTCTTTACCAACTAGACGACATTGGAATCGGATCAAACAAATATTCTGTTATCTTCAAGGAACTATGGATGCGGGATTATTTTATTCGAATGATTCAAAATCAAGTTTAGTTGGCTATACAGTTGCGGGATTTCTATCTAATACGCAAAACGAATGATCGCAAACGGGTTACTTATTTACACATGGAGGTACAGCTATTTCATGGCGATCGGTTAAACAAACCTTAATTGCTACTTCTTCAAATCATGCTGAATTATTAGCGATTCATGAGGCTAGTCGAGAATGTGTTTGGTTAAGATCTATTATACAGCACATTCAAGACTGACACGCTCAAGTACTAGCAAGTGTACTAGGTCGTGCAAGTAGTATAAAACGGACGAAGTCCGAGTATCGATCCACGAAGATAGCTTGATTAATTCTAAGATATTAAACCTAATTCTAATTTAGACCAAGAGAATTTTTACAGTTTTAATGATTTAATTAAACGAGATAGAAGCGCAAATAATAAAATAGACGCAAATAAAATAGATGAGATAAAAATCAATTGACGACGAGTGACTAAGGCACATGTTCAGCACAAATAATTCCTACGTTTCATAAAATCTATCCTATCTAACCATCATGAATCTCAGTCAAGGTAAAATTTCCTAAGACAATCGCTACTCGTTTGTCCCGCAATAGCGATCCTATGCGATAGAGAACCAACCCGTATATGTCTATAGGATTGTAGTTTCCACGCATGCATTCAATCTCTATGAAATTCCCCGAGCTCAAACGCTTTCGGCGCTTAAGGATTCGGAAACCACACATACGAAACCGAATTCCATCTCTGGTCGGTTTTACGTAGTGATGTTCGATGTTATCGTTCTAATCGGTCTAATCACTTTGTCCGTCTCATAAACCAATCAAATAAACATGCATATGTTGATCAGGCATACACAAGCGTTAAGCGCAAACAAAGAACACATGACTTGATTCACACGATCAAATAGGATAAAAATATTAATACGTAGTCATTATTCGGCCTACCATGACCTTAATCACAAAATAATCTAAGCTATCATATTAATAAAATAAAAACACAAAATATTCAATTCAGACATAATAGAGAAATAATATAAACTTCGCCTTTACGGAAGAAACGCCTCGCAAGCGTCGATCGACTCCTTCGTCGTAGCTCTTTTTATCTTCAGTCGCGCCAAATTCTTGGTCTGCTTTTATTATTTATTCGCTGATTTGCTTTCTGCGCTGAAGTCCCTCTGCTCCCCTCTGATTCGCTCTGTAAAGATTCTTAATAAGTTTTCTTGAACTTGCGCCGACTTAGTCTTAGTGGGCCGCACTCCCCCTTTTGACGGGATATGGTTCAAAGCTTTAAATATGACTTCTCTCACGTGGAGCTTATTCAGAGTCTTGACTTGATCTAGCCTCTAATTGCGCGTGCATAAATCATTCCACTAATGCTTCACGTGGCCTCTATGGTGGTGTGGGCTGATTTTGGACAAATCCATGGGCTTGGGAGGATGACTACGGGCCTGGTGATTTTAATGGGAATAGATTTGATAAAGCCTGCTTTTGGTTCTCTTTGCCCCATGCCTACAAAATCAGATTTGCAAACATATGTGAGATATTCAAGTATTTTATGATAAATAACAATTGAAAGTACGCTTTTACGGGGAATAGAAATAGCGTAAAATCCTAACTTATCAACAACCCCCAAACTAGCTTCGATCGTCCTCGATCATAAAAGCGAAAATAAAACCAAATCAAGTTAGGATTATAGAACATCTATCAATGAAATTCTCCTGTTTCATCTCAGAAAACGTAAAAGCATATAAAGTCGGGATAATCATCAACTGATGAACGATCTAGTCAGAACACGAGGCATGAGGCAATAAGTCGCAATCTTATCATAGCATGAAAGACATTTCTAGAATTATACCACGCATCAATTCACAACTCTCACAAGGATCGCTCAAGTCGCTCGAAGTTTTTTTTCCAAAGGGTACTGTATAAAGACGCTCAATGCACGACATGAAAGGATATTACTCTATGCTTGCAAATATATCACATCATAGTCACATAGTAGAAGTCATGCACGAATCAAAGGGTCTTTCATCAAAGGTTGTAATGGGGCTCGGGTTTTGAAAGGTGCGTCATATGGGAAAGTGAGCTAAAAATATCAAACGTGTCAATCATCGAATCGCTCTTCTAACCACTTATTTCGCTCTTCTAACGCCGCGCCTATTTTTCACTCGACTCGTCCTTTTTTCTTTTCTAGCTCTTCTCGCCTGCTTTCTTCTTCTTTCTCTTTTTTTTTTCAATAAATATTTTTTTTCTTCTTCTTTTTTTTTTCTTTTTAACTTTTTTTTTCTTTTTTTTTTGAACCAGCCCCTCCAATTTTTTTTTCATCTTATCCAAGGGAGAGGTTTCTAGTCCGCTGCAATATTTCGACGAGAGATCTATATCGTAGGACGAACTCATAACTAACATGCATTGGCGATTAGCTCCTTCTCAACCAACAAGTCACTATTCACGATATCGATAAATTAACACGTTAATGAGGGGTCGTATAGGCTAAATTTGAGGCAATTAGGCTAAGTATATGGGCTCCAAGTCAACAAATAAGTCAAATAAGGCTCAAAGGGGCTCACTAAGTGGTAAATACGTAAGGTAGAGAAATATTTAGGCCAGTGACTCAATCCTAGTGCCCTTCTCATTTTCGCACACAAAATCCACATAGTAACCATTGACATGCATAACAGAGCAAGTTCGAAAATATTCAGTCCATGCGTGTCACACAAAAATAAACACCGAGCATAATGAATTGCTCTGAATTCATCTCTGAAGGCTCAAAAACTCAATTATATAACTGGGTTTGTGCTTCATGATAGGCAATACTCTCCTAAAGCAGTCAATATAGCTAAATAATCATGCTAATATCACAACAATGCAACATGTGAGACTATCACACTCAATTCATCGAATCATATCCAGACACGGTAAAATTTTAAAAATTTTCATCATTGACAGGAGATTCCACAGATGACGCTCAAATCGCAAACTTCATCAGTTATACCACTAAAAGACCGAAGTACATCGATACCTAAATATGTAAGCATATTAAATCTAGCATGTGTCACATCCCACCCCCAAACTAAATAGCACATTGTCCTCAATGTGCAAACTAAATGGAAAGAGAGAGTAGAAGTGACACTGCCCTGAATTTTCTGTTGATCGATGTAGAAGACTTTGTTGATTCGCAGTAAGCAAGCAACCATCGCGAACGGACAACCCCCAAACTAGTTATGAGCCTGCGAAACAAACATGACTAGGCGCACCGTGAAAGCAAGTTTTATTAGATGAATAATAAAAAAATAAAAATACTCAGAATAATAGGACTAAATATAAATATATGCATCGATAATACTTGGGTTGCCTCCCAAGAGCGCTGTTTTTAAAGTCGTTAGCTCGACTCTCGAGACGATCAGGGTGGCTTGGTGTCTAGGCTTGCTTTGGTGTTCTGGAGGTCCTTCAGCTCGCTGGTATTCTCTCCATACGAGGTGTCCCTGAAAGGCACAGAACAACGTAAAGCAGGAATATAAGTAGCACTAGGTTCTTCAAGGAATACCAAGTTCGCTTTGCCCATTTCCCCATCGTCGTAGAGTTTCAAGCGTTGCCCATTAACTGTGTGCTCGTCCTTCCCATTGATAAGGATTTGTACGGCCCCGGATGGAAATACTTTCTGCACTATATAGGGACCAACCCACTTACTCTTTAACTTCCCTGGAAAGAGACGTAGCCTCGAGTTGAATAGCAAGACGCGATCGCCGACTTTGAACTCCCTTTTTATGATCTTCTTGTCATGCCACTTCTTTGTACGCTCCTTATATAACTTGGCATTCTAGTACGATTGTTGACGAAACTCGTCCATCTCGTTCAGCTGGAGCAACCTATTTTTACCTGCTTCAGACAAATCAAAATTTAGTTTTTTTATAGCCCAATATGCACGGTGTTCTAATTCTACAGGTAAATGGCATGCTTTTCCAAAAACAAGACGAAACGGCGAAGTCCCTATCGTAGTTTTATATGCGGTGCGGTACGCCCATAGTGCGTCGTCTAACTTCAGGGACCAATCTTTTCTTGAGGCGTTCACCGTCTTTTCCAAGATCTGCTTCAGCTCCCTATTCGAAACTTCTACCTGTCCACTAGTCTGAGCATGGTATGGGGTAGACACTTTATGCTTCACACCATACTTATACAACAAATTAGCAAATAACTTATTACAGAAGTGAGTACCGCCATCACTAATTATTGCCCTAGGTGTACCGAAACGAGTAAAAATATGCTTCTTAAGAAATCGAATGACTACGCGTGCATCATTGGTCCTACATGCCTCTGCCTCTACCCATTTAGACACATAATCTACTGCTACCAAGATATACTTATTTGAGCATGAGCTAGGAAAAGGTCCCATAAAATCAATGCCCCACACATCAAAGAGCTCTATTTCTAACATGATATTCAAAGGCATTTCATGTTTTCGAGACATAGCACCCGTACGCTGACAACGATCACATGAGGTAACATAAGCATGCGCATCCTTAAACAAAGTAGGCCAAAACAAACCCGATTGTAATACTTTAAATGCAGTCCTAGTGGGTCCATGGTGTCCACCCGTCAACCCCGCATGACAAAGAGATAAAATCGAGCTCACCTCTTCGGCGGGTATACATCGTCGGATTACCTGATCAGAACACATCTTGTATAGGAATGGATCGTCCCACAGGTAGTGTTTCGCATCAGAGAGAAATTTCTTCTTCTGATGAAAACTCAAGCCTGAGGGAATCTCACCTGTAGCAGCAAATTCGCAAAATCCGCGTACCAAGGTAATGATGTATCGATTAAAGCATATAATTGTTCATCAGGAAAACATTCGTCAATAGGTAGCTCTTTATCCTACTCATGCGAATTATCTAACCTAGATAAATGATCAGCTATCACATTCTCAACACCTTTCTTATCACGAATCTCTAAGTCATACTCTTGAAGTAGTAAAATCCAGCGAATCAACCTAGGCTTAGCATCTTTCTTAGCAAATAAGTATCTAAGTGCAGCATGATCAGTGTATATGATTACCTTATTCAACACTAGGTAAGAATGAAATTTATCTACTGCAAATACCACGGCTAGTAACTCTTTCTCAGTAGTAGCATAATTCCTCTGGGCATCGTCCAGAGTTTTACTAGCGTAGTAAATGACCTGAAATACCTTATCCTTGCGTTGTCCTGGAACCGCACCTACCGCACCATCGCTAGCATCGCACATCAGTATAAATGGGAGTGTCCAGTCTGGTGCGACCATCACTGGGGCGGTGGTGAGTTTCTCCTTTAAAGTTTGAAAAGCCTGCAAACAATCATCAGTGAAGTTAAATTTAGCATCTTTAACAAGTAAATTAGATAAAGGCTTAGCTATTTTTGAAAAACCCTTTATGAAGCGTCGGTAGAATCCTGCATGTCCCAAAAGCTTCGAACCCTCTTCACTGACGTAGGTGGTGGCAACTGCTCAATCGCGTCAACCTTGGCTCGATCCACCTCAATTCCTTTATGCGATACCTTGTGCCCAAGAACTATACCTTCATGTACCATAAAATGACACTTTTCCCAATTTAAGACAAGGTTAGTCTCTTCACACCGAGATAGAACAGATGCTAAATTATCAAGGCATGTATCAAATGTAGACCCAAATATAGAAAAATCATCCATAAATATTTCCATAAATTTCCCAACTATGTCATGAAAAATAGCAAGCATGCATCTCTGAAAAGTAGCTGGTGCATTACATAATCCAAAGGGCATGCGTCTATATGTACCGTCAAGTAAAGTCGTCTTTTCCTGATCTTCGGGTGCTATAGAAATCTGATTATAACCTGAGTAACCATCTAGAAAGCAGAAAAACTCATGTCCAGCTAGTCTTTCTAACATTTGATCAATAAAGGGGAGGGGAAAATGATCCTTACGGGTGGCATCATTCAATTTTCTATAATCTATGCATACACACCACCCTGTAATAGTTCTCGTGGGAATCAACTCATTAGAGGCATTCTTTATAACGGTCATACCTCCGTTTTTAAGAACAACCTGGGTCGGACTAACCCACGCGCTATCAGAGATAGGGTAGATAATACCTGCGTCCAAAAGCTTAATTACCTCCTTTTTCACTACTTCTTGCATCGCTGGGTTTAGGCGTCTCTGTGGTTGTGCGACCGGCTTGTAAGAATCTTCCATCAGAATCTTGTGCATGCAAACGGTCGGGCTTATCCCCTTGATGTCAGCAACCTTCCACGCGAATGCTCGTTTGTGTTCTCTTAGCACCCTCACTAGCTTTTCCTCCATTAGATCTGTCAAAGTGGAAGAAATAATCACGGGTAAAGTATCAAGAGCGCCAAGGTAAACATATTTGAGGTGACTAGGTAAAGGTTTAAGTTCTAAAATAGGAGGGTCCTCTATTGACTGTCGAGGTTGTGTGGCTAATGATCGATCGAGCCGCTCTACTTTTGGCTTGGCCGACCTCCGATAAGGTGGGTTTGCTTCTAAGCTTGCTACGGTCATCTCTCGGACTCGTCTCCGACTAGGCACGCTTCCAAGTTTTCCTTATTCCTAAAAGTTTTCAAATACTCTAGAGCACATGTGTCAATACTATCAATATAGGAACAAGAATCATCATCAGGAGGGTGCTTCATTGCTTTATAAACATCAAATATAACTTTCTCATCCCCAACCTGTAGGATGAGCTTACCATTACCAACATCAATAAGGGCTCTTGCCGTATTTAGAAACGGTCTTCCTAAAATAAGGGGCATGTCGGTGTCCTCTTCCATGTCTAGTACCACGAAATCGGCTGGGAAGTAGTGCTCTCCAACCTTCACTAACACGTCCTCCAATACTCCTCGTGGGTATGTGATCGATCTATCCGCTAGTTGGAGGATCGTAGATGTAGGCTTTGGCTCACCAATCCCTAGCTTTTTCACAAGTGAAAAAGGTAATAAATTAATACTTGCTCCTAAATCACAAAGAACATTAGTAAATGATAATGAGCCAATAGAGCAAGGAATAGAAAAACTCCCCCTATCTTTGAGCTTTGGTGGTAGCTTCTTTTGCAGCACTGCAGAGCATTCTTCGTTAAGGGCTATCGTGCCATATTGCTCTAGCTTGTTCCGGTTTGATAGCAACTCCTTGAAAAATTTGGCGTACTTCGGAATCTGCAAAAGAGCTTCACAAAAAGGAATGTTAATTTCTAACTTCCTAAAAATATTAATAAAGCGCTCGAAGTGCTTATCCGGTTTTCCCCTTCGTAATGCAGCGGGATATGGAGGTCGAATCTTGACTGGTGGGAGTGGGTCGACCTTCTTTTCCACCACGAGAGGATCTGGCTCGTCCTCGACTTCTTCGGCTAGTTGATCTTTCCTTTGGCCGTGATGAGCCGTGTCAGTGACCGTGATGTTGCTCCCATCATCGTTTCCCATCTCTTTTGCTTCCTCCACTTCCTCAGCCTCATGAGTTGATTCTAGCGTCTTCCCACTCCTCAGCTTAATGGCCTTGACGTACTCTCGAGGGTTCTTTTCGGTGTCGCTTGGGAGTGAGCCTGGTTTGCGATCTGACACTGTATGTGAGAGTTGTCCCATTTGCATTGTTAAGTCCTTTATTGCAGCCCGCATATCATGGAAACCTTCCTGAACTCTCCCTTCTAGACCCTGGAGTCTCTCCTCCGTCTTGCGATTTTGATCGCCTTGAACCGCCGCCATTTTCTCCAAGGCTATCTCCCAGTCGGCCTTTAGCTTTGTTGGTGGCTCAATTTGTTGATTCTGAACTCCTGGAGGCTTCAAGTAGTGCAAGTTTCCATACGACAAATTAGGGTGGTTTCTCCAGTTCGGATCGTATGTGGTGGAGTATGCATTCCTTTGCCTATTGTGGATGTGATTGACCGTCTCAGGGTCCTGGGAGTGTATCTGGTCTAGCCTTTTATGTATGGCTTCAAGCTGCGCCTCCAACGAGCTACTTATCTCATGTACCCCAGCCGTCCGTCGGTCCAGATCATGCTCAGTATATCTCGCTGGGTAGGCTGCGATTCGCTCGATGGCTTGGAGTGCTTCCTCGTCGCCTAACTCCATAAAATTTTGTGTGCACCCGCCATCGACGATTCTTTTATTTGGCGTGCTCAGCCCTAAAAAGAATGACTGCATCTGAACGCTCAGGGGTATGCTGTGGTTCGGGCATTGTCTCAGAAGGCTCTTGTATCTGCTCCATGCATCGCTCAGAGATTCGCCACCTTCTTGTTTGAAGTTTACTAGCTGGCTCCTAATTTCGCTGGTCCGTGACAGTGGGTAATATTTGCCCAAAAAACACTCCACTAGTTGCTCCCAACTAGTGATAGATGCATGTGGCAATGATGAGAACCATTCAGACGCCTTACCTGTCAAAGAAAAGGGAAAAATGTCAGTTTTATCACTTCCATAGAGACGCCTGGATACTTAATAGTTCTGCAGATTTGGGTAAATTTCAAAATATGTGAATTTGCGTCCTCGTTTGTAAGCCCATGAAACTGTGCTGAACCCGTCACCATCTGTATAGTAACGGGTTTAATCTCAAAATGATTATTTGGTCCTGGCGGGATGGCAATCGGGTCGCTGTCATCGAAAATTCCTGGAAGCGCTCGACTTAGTAAAGTGGGCCGTGGCGGAACCATCTGTTCTTCCTCGTGTTCTTGATTATCCATTCTCAGTCTACGATTTCAATTGTTTCGCCGACACGTTGCTTCAATTTCTGCGCCAAATAGCAATGGTACGTTCCTCGAGCTCCGTGTCATGCACTAATACGAATTGTCTGCAAAAGATGAAAAAAAATCAGCGTAAGCGAATGGCAAAAATAAAATAATAATAATAATAATAATAATAATAATAATAATAATAATAATAATAATCGAGAAACAAAACGTCTAAACTAAAACTCAGAATAAATCCTAAAATTAATAATATAGCTATCCCCGGCAACGGCGCCAAAAACTTGACACGCTCAAATACTAGCAAGTGTACTAGGTCGTGCAAGTAGTATAAAATGGACGAAGTACGAGTATCGATCCACGAAGATAGCTTGATTAATTCTAAGATATTAAACCTAATTCTAATTTAGACCAAGAGAATTTTTACAGTTTTAATGATTTAATTAAACGAGATAAAAGCGCAAATAATAAAATAGAAGCAAATAAAATAGATGAGATAATCAATTGACGACGAGTGACTAAGGCACATGTTCAGCACAACTAATCCCTACGTTTCATAAAATCTATCCTATCTAACCATCATGAATCTCAGTCAAGGTAAAATTTCCTAAGACAATCGCTACTCGTTTGTCCCGCAATAGCGATCCTATGCGATAGAGAACCAACCCGTATATGTCTATAGGATTGTAGTTTCCACGCATGCATTCAATCTCTATGAAATTCCCCGAGCTCAAACGCTTTCGGCGCTTAAGGATTCGGAAACCACACATACGAAACCGAATTCCATCTCTGGTCGGTTTTACGTAGTGATGTTCGATGTTATCGTTCTAATCGGTCTAATCACTTTGTCCGTCTCATAAACCAATCAAATAAACATGCATATGTTGATCAGGCATACACAAGCATTAAGCGCAAACAAAGAACACATGACTTGATTCACACGATCAAATAGGATAAAAAAATATTAATACGTAGTCATTATTCGGCCTACCATGACCTTAATCACTAATCTAAGCTATCATATTAATAAAATAAAAACACAAAATATTCAATTCAGACATAATAGAGAAATAATATAAACTTCGCCTTTACGGAAGAAACGCCTCGCAAGCGTCGATCGTCTCCTTCGTCGTAGCTCTTTTTATCTTCAGTCGCGCCAAATTCTTGGTCTGCTTTTATTATTTATTCGCTGATTTGCTTTCTGCGCTGAAGTCCCTCTGCTCCCCTCTGATTCGCTCTGTAAAGATTCTTAAATAAGTTTTCTTGAAACTTGCGCCGACTTAGTCTTAGTGGGCCGCACTCCCCCTTTTGATGGGATATGGTTCAAAGCTTTAAATATGACTTCTCTCACGTGGAGCTTATTCAAAGTCTTGACTTGGTCTAGCCTCGAATTGCGCGTGCATAAATCATTCCACTAATGCTTCACGTGGCCTCTATGGTGGTGTGGGCTGATTTTGGACAAATCCATGGGCTTGGGAGGATGACTACGGGCCTGGTGATTTTAATGGGAATAGATTTGATAAAGCCTGCTTTTGGTTCTCTTTGCCCCATGCCTACAAAATCAGATTTGCAAACATATGTGAGATATTCAAGTATTTTATGATAAATAACAATTGAAAGTACGCTTTTACGGGGAATAGAAATAGCGTAAAATCCTAACTTATCAAAGACACATGTGGACTATCTATTGAGAAATACCTTCTACAATATTATTTGAAGATAATACAGCATGCATATCTCAGCATGCATATCTCAATTAAAAGAAGGTTACATCAAAGGTGATAGAACAAAACACATACACCAAAATTTTTCTTTACGCATGAACTTCAGAAAAATGGTAATATTGATGTACAACAACTTCGATCAAGTGAAAATCTTGCTGATCTATTTACAAATGCACTTTCTCCAAGAATTTTTTAAAATTTGGTATATTCAATTGGAGTCCGAAAACTTAGAGATCTTAAAGGACATTCTCATCAGGGGGAGTAAATACGCATTGCCCTCTTTTTTCCTTCACTATGGTTTTTTCCACCGGGTTTTCCTAGTAAGGTTTTTAATGAGGCAACAACAAAAAGCGTGTCTAAAGAATGATGTACTCTTTTTCCTTCATTAGGTTTTTATCCCACTGGGTTTTTCCTAATAAGGTTTCAATGAGGCATATTCTTTAGTGGACATCCAAGGGGGAGTGTTATGAATAACCAAAATTTATTAAGTAGATGCCCACATATTTAATAGTTGTAAATGTTAGTTGTAATAGTAGATCTAAGTTTTGCCTATAAATATGTTGTATCGTTCCATTGAATGTATAAGATTATTAGCTTTAAAGCACGATATATTATACAACTCATTTGCTTCGACTGTTATATATTATGTGTATTATATTGTATAGATATAAATAAATATATTATAACAAAAAGCTATTTTTTAAAAGGTGAAATAAAGAGGCTATAGTTTTTAAGGTCTAATGCCAAGTTTTTAAAAGACCATATCTAATAATAGAGATAGAAACATCTCCAGTAGATTTGGATGTGTTGGGTTTGGGCTCCCAACCTTGTGTCCGAAAGCCCAAATTTTGCAACCCACTAACAGCTTAAAATACTCCATCGAAGATCAGCAAAGGATCAATCATTACAACACCAAACAAAGGATGGAGGCAAATCTGAACAGAATGGTTTATTTGAACAGCATGAATTATCACAAGTGAAAAGGCAAGATGAACGATCTTTTATTTGTGAAGAAATTGCATCTTACGATTTTCGCTAGAGCAAAGCCCGATTCAAAAACTGATGAAGAATGAGAATTTGAACATCTTCAAGTATGTTGGTTTATTTAGCAATAGGCTGAAGACAATGTATTGAACCATATTGTGAATGAAATGCATGCCAAGACGTTGTGGAAAAAGCTTGATACGTTGTATGCTTCCAAAACAGGTAACAATAAACTGTTTCTTTTGAAGCAAGGGATGCATTTGCAATATCAAGGAAACACGTCAATTTCTGACCACATCAACAAGTTTCAAGGGTGTTTTGATCAGTTGTACGGCATGGACATCAACTTTGAAGCAGAAGATCTCGGTTTACGGCTGTTAAATAGTCTCCCTAATTGGTGGGGAAGTTTCAGAATCTCATTGACCAATTGTTGGGAATTCAGTGCCCAAAGATTCGAAACTCAATTAGCTATCGATTGTTGCGTTCAACGTATCAAGATTCACGATCTTGATTGTGTAAAGAATCGAAAATCGCGGCTAACCACAAATTGGGATACAAGATGGTATCTTTCTCACCAATTCTCTAGTTTACATCAAACCCTAACTCTCACTCTATTGAAAGATAAGATCGCTCAAAATTTCCTACTTCACCACTGTAAATCTGTTATTTAAAGAGCTGAGCAGAGTAACGGTTTCAGCTTCTGCTTTGTTGTACGCGTGCTGCTCCTTACTAATAAAAAAGCGTGATAACACTTTTATTAGTTATAAACCATTCATTCTCAGCCTTTAGATCTTCATCTCTCCGTATCAACGGCCCACATTCCAACTGACGAAATAATATGGCTTCATCACAGTCTTCTTGAGCTCTTCATAATCGATCTTTCATCATCTTCATTCTTGAGCTCATCTGAGACAGATTTGTGACTTTATACTCCACAATCTCCACCTTAAAGTCACAACTCTCAATCCCCCTCTGATATTCACCTAACCGAGTCCAAACGAGTTAGCTAAGCTCCTTTAAAACTCAAACAAAGAAACAGCATTTTTCACAGTTTTGAAGTCACGTTTGAACCGTTGCATCTTCCCTTCGATTCATGCAATTCACAACCAAGGCTCCACCTTGATTCATTACCAGCTTTGTTGGTCTTCGTTTCCAGCCCCTCAAAACTTCAAAGAGCATCTCATCAACCTCAGGCAGGCTTGAAATTTCCTGCTAGAAGTCAACTTGATGTACTTCTTAGTTGAGCTATCCTTATCCGAGCTTGGCATTGCTCCAGCTATTTCACTCTCATTCCTAGCTTCATGGACCTTCTTTCCGGTCCATTTACCTCCAAAAACCCATTTCTCTTGGTCTTTTCGCAGCAAAGAACTCAACATTTACCAGTGAATTTTCAGATTCACTCATGGTTCTTTCTCTCTTCGAACCATCTTCATGTTGCTCCGATTCTTCAAACTTCAGCCACATTTGAAGTATGGCTCCCAATTGATTTGAAAACGCTTTCCCTCGCTCTGTCACAGCCAAGAATTCCCCCATACATCTCATTTTCAGAACCTGTTTCAGCAAGCTCAATTTCAGCAGATTCTGAAACATCAGAAATTTCAAATTCGATCTCAGGTTTTGCCTTCGCATTCTCCACCTCAAGATGAGGTCTCTGTGGCATTTCTTGAACTACATTCAAGCCTCCACACTTTCTAGTTGCCATAAGCTTGCTTTTCTCCACCGAAACTCCATCTAATACATAGATACCATTCCTTTGAAATCCGCTCAGGACCAGCCGTTTCTGTTTCAAAATTTTGATCTTTCCACCTGCAGTTTGAGTGATGAAACCCCTCTTATCAAATGTTCTGATTGAAACAAGATTCCTCCCCATCTCAGGCACATATCTAACATTCTTGAGAAGCCCTAGACCACCATTCTTCAGCATCAAGCGAATAGAACCAGTCCCCAAAACTTTAAAGACTTTGTCATTTCCAAGCTTGACCGCCTCACTTGATTCTCTGAAGTGTTCCCCTTATTGCAAGTAATGTGGAACTAATATCCCGTATCAGGAATCCATTCTTGCTTCACCTCTTGCCCCGAAACTGTCAAGATCTCCGCAGATTTGTACCCATCGTAGACACAATCTACCTCAGAATTTGACTGATCATGTTTGGGTTCGATCCGTCTTGGGTAGAATCTTCGAATATGTCCCTCCTCATTACAATAGTAACACTTCACATGACTCCTAGGCTCAATTCTCTCCTTGCTCTTCCTTTCTTATGCCAAGAACTCGTCTTATTCCCCGCATACAACATCTCGGCAGAAGGTTGCAGAGTTTCACAATCCCTCTTCAAGTTTAATTGCCTTGAACTTAGAGCTGCGAGTACTTCATCAAGTTTGATAGCATCTTGGCCATAAAGAAGTGCCTCCTTGAAGTGTTCATGATTCTTCGGCAAGGTGCATAGCAACAACAACGCCTGGTCCTCATCCTTCAACGTCTCTCCCACATTCTCAAGATCAAGAACTAACTTACAAAAGTGGTCGAGCTGCTCTTCCATGGACTTCTCTTCTTGCATCTTGAAAGAGTAAAGCGCTTGTTTGACGTACAACCGCTTCGCCGGCGACTTGGTCATGTAAGATTCTCTAGCTTCTTCCATACTCCATCAGGTGTGGATTCCTTCTCAACTTTCCCCAGTACTTGATCTGATGAACACATAATCAGCATGCTATATGATTTCTCCCGCATTTTTTCCTGGTTGCCTCCGGCATAGTCGTCGGCTCCATGTCTTTCTCAGCCTTGAGTGCCTCCTCGAGCCCCTTTTCTGTGAGTAAAGCCTTCATATTCATCTTCCACATGCCAAAAATCATTTTGGCCCGTAAAGATCTCCATTTCGAATTTTGTGGCAGCCATCTGAAGATCACGTCGTTCCACGTTTCGACGCAGCACTTGTTGGGAATTCGGCGCCCAAATATTCGAAACTCAATTAGCTATCGATTGTTTGCGTTCAACGTATCAAAATTCACGATCTTGATTGTGTAAAGAATCGAAAATCACAGCTAAATAAAATGAGAAAACACACAGAAATACGTGGTTCGGTCTCGACTTTTGACCTACTCCACGGACCAACTAAAGCTCTTTATTCGAAACCACGAATTGGGATTACAAGATGGTATCTTTCTCACCAATTCTCTAGTTTACATCAAACCCTAACTCTCACTCTATCGAAAGATAAGATCGCTCGAAGTTTCCTATTTCACCACTGCAAATCTGCTATTAGAGCCGAGCAGAATAACGGTTTCAGCTTCTGCTTTCTTTTTGTATGCACGCTACTCCTTACAAATAGAAGCGTGGTAACACTTTTATTAGTTATAAACCATTCATTCTCAGCCTTTGGATGTTCATCTCTCCATATCAACGGCCCACATTCCAATTGACGAAATAATATGGCTTCATCACAGTCTTCTTGAGCTCTTCATAATCGATCTTTCATCATCTTCATTCTTGAGCTCGTCTGAGACAGATTTGTGACTTTATAATCAACACCAATTCACCTTGCGGTTCGGTAACCTTGGAGTATGTCATGAGCGGCGTCTTGAATGAGGAGGTGAGAAGGAAAACGCAAGGTACTTCGTCACATTACGATGTGGTGGTTACTGAAAATAGGGGAGAAGTATAAATGTGGGTAAGAGTAGCACGAATAGAGGGAAAAGCCGAGGAAGAAGCAAGTCAAGATCGAAATATAAGGATCTTGAGTGTCTTCATTGCCGGAAAAGAGGACATATCAAAAGATATTGCTATAAGTTGAAGAAGGAGCAGTCAAAAAAGAATGTTAAACAAGGTGATGACCGCGTGAATACCTCCACTACTTATGATAACCTTGTCATTGTTTATGATGACAAGGGAATCAATCTTGTGAAAGGTGAGACTAGTTGGGTCTTGGACAGCGGTGCAACTTATCATGTTACGGCTAATCGGGAATTCTTTGCATCAAACACTTTGGGTGATTTTGGAGTTTTGAAGATGGGCAATGATGGTTTAGGAAAAGTGGTGGACATTGGCATTATTTTCTTGGACACGGGATTGGATTCGAAGTTGATATTAAAGGAGGTCAGACATGCTCCTGACATTCGAGACGACCTTATACTCGTTACTCATCCCATGAGTTTGTGCTTATTACTAGTGAAAGAGAGCCAGAGAGTTACGATGAACCCATTCAAAGTCCAGACAAAGACGAGTGGATAGCTTGTATGAAAGATGAGATGGATTGTTTACGAGTAGATTACACGTATGAACTGGGGGAGCTTCCTAAAGGTAAAAGGCCATTGAAGAACATGTGGATTTACAAGGTAAAGAATGAAGAACACTCACTTTCTCCCAGATACAAAATCAAGTTGGTTGTTAAAGGCTTTAGTCAGAAGCAGGGGGTTGACTTTAGTGAGATGTTTTCGCCAGTTGTGAAGATGACTTCGATTCGAGTCGTTTTGGGTTTGGCAACGAGTCCTAATTTTGAGATTGAATAGATAGATGTCAAGACTGCTTTTCTTCATGCTGATCTTGATGAAGAAAGTTATATGGAGCAGCCCGAGGGATCGCTCAGAAAGAAAAAGAGAATTACGTATGCAAATTGAAAAGAGCTTGTATGGCTTGAAACAAGCTCCGAGACAATGGTATAAGAAATTTAAATCTGTGACGATTCAAGAAGGGTATAAGAAGAATGATACTGACTATTGTGTCTTTATGCAAAGATTCCCTGATGACAATATCTTTGTTTTTTATTACTTTATGTTGATGACATGCTTATTGTAGGTTCTTCGCCATCTCGAATCTACACGTTAAATAAGGACTTGAGCAAGCATTTCTCGATGAAAGATTTGGGGTCAACTCAATGGACTTTTGGGATGTCGGATCACACGTGATAGAAAAGCGAAGAAATTGTAGTTATCTCAAGAAAATTTCATCGAAAAGGTACTACAACAGTTTGGCATGCAGAGAGCTAAACCGGTGAGCACTCCACTTGCTACCTTTATTAGATTGAGCATGACGCGGTGCCCTACAGACGAGAAACAAAAATAAGTTATGGACCGAGTTCCCTATTCATCTGTAGTCTTATGTATGCTGTGGTGTGTACTCGACTCGGTCTAGTTAATGCAGTAGGAGTTGTTAGTAGATTCATGTCTAATCCAGGAAAAGAGCATTGGAATGCTTTGAAAGGAATTTTGATATATCTCCGAGGTACGTCAAACATGAGATTGTGTTTTGGTTCTGACGAGCCTATTCTTGTTGGTTAAACATATTCAGATCTGGCTGGAGATGTGGATACGAGGAAATGTACTTCGGGCTACTTGATTACATTTGTAGGGGAATCGTTGTATCTTGGCAGTGTAGACTTCAAAAAAGTGTATTGGTTTGTCGACGACAGAATTAGAATTTATTGCCATTACGGAGACTTGTAAAGAGCTTCTTTGGATGAAGAACTTCATGAGTGAGCTTTTTTTTGATCAGCAAAGGTATGTCTTATTCTGTGACAGTCAGAGTGCGATACATCTCAGCGAGAATCCAACTTTTCATGGTAAGTCGAAGCAGATTGATATGCGATATCATTGGATTCGTGAGATTTTGGTTACCAAGCAGCTTGAAGTTGAGAAGATTTACACCGATGATAATGGCGCTAATATGACGACTAAGTCATTGGTGAGATCGAAATTTGAAGCTTGTTGTATAAGCGCCGATTTGGCGATTTCCTCCACATAGTTGGGAGGGGGAGATTTGTTGGGTTTGGGCTCCCAACTTTGTGTCCGAATGCTCAAATTTGCAGTCCACTAACAGTTTAAAATACTCCATCGAGGGGCAGCAAAGGATCAATCATTACAACACCAAACAAAGGAGATTTTTCTGAAATTCTCAAAACAGCATTAGTTTCGGTTTTCTCACATTTGAAGGGGCGAACGGTTTTCTCACATTTGAAAGATCAATCATTAAAATTGAATGGGACTGACAGAAGATCTATTGTGATGTGGTGGTTTTTCTTCTGCCTCATCTAATGCCTATTTATAGGCATTTGCTTTCCTTGCTCTTCCATGTGAACAGAAGAAAAATAAGGCAGATGTATCTCTTTATTTGACAGCCCATGTGAGTAACAGAAACCCACCTTATTGGACTATTGAATTTGTGTCCTTAGACGGTTCCTACTTCGAATTATACAAAGGTCACTCTCAACAGTATCAAACTTAATGACCCAAAAATGGTTTTGAGTACCAAACCTACGGTCGCTTATTTAAAGAAATTACATGTATAATCTAGATAATAAAGAAATCACAGCCTAGCTAGACTAGCCGTGGGCATGTTAGAAATATAGTATAAAAATGAAAAATGATACAAAATACAATCCTATAAAATATACAATTTCTACAAGTTTAAGCTTCTACGTAAGGGGGTGATGCAAAAATTATCTCTCAATCTGTAGTGAGGAATGTGATGAGTAGAAAGAACTTTTTTTTAGTGCTTGAATTTCTCCCTCCTACGATTTTTACGCCAATTCTTATTTGTAATGTTTAACATAGCATGCGCTTAAGACAACACAACAAACGTATCCTTGAGAATTATCGTCGCTTGTTATCATAAGTAATCAATAATGGGCATAATAACAAAAACGTATCCTTGAGAATTACCGCCGCATGTAACCATCAAGGGATCAATAATGGGCTTAATAACAAAAAATAAGAACGAAGACAATAACAAGAGATTCCAAGGTAATATTTACAAAAATTACAGAAACAAAAGGCTGACAGTATAGATGATAACAAGAAGACATCTATTATCATTTATCAATTTTTATAGATACTTATAGGTTTAGTTTTCTAATATTGTGATTTAGGGTGTGATATATAGGGACAACGAATTGAGAGAGTGACATTATACGGACAGTAGCTTCAAAACTAAGCAATTTAGGAATTATACGTTGAAGATCTAGGGGTTTTTGGTGCATAATCTATGTTTCCATCGAATTTAGGGTGGTATTATACGGATAACAATTTTCGAATTAAGCAATTTTGAGACAAAATCAGAGTTCTAGCACATATGCTCCTAAATTCTTCGTTTGCATAATGTCACCCCCAAAATTACAAGAATTATCCATAGCTATATATAATATATGTGTATATATATATATATATATACATATATATAACAATACAGCAAAAGGAATTAACACCGGACGACAACGACAAGAGAACAAAAGCAACTAAAACATAAGCAAAAACAAAGCGATCCTCAAGTACTATATATAAATGCTAAAACCTCTAACCATCAACTCATACGGTCAATTAAGTTGCGGAAGAAAAAAAATAGAGAGATACACATATAAAAAAAAATGAAGATGACACATCTCTCCAACTTGATATTGCTTTTGGGTTTCACTGCTTTCTTATTTTCGACCGTAAAATGTGCGCCAAACACAGTCATCGACGACTATGACTGCTCCCCTGGAAAATACGGGGAAGGCAGTGAATATGGAGCAGAAATTGAAGCAGGCATTGACGAATTGGTCTACATGACTATCGATTTTCCCGCTATGCAGCAAACTATCACTGGCTACTACGCCACTGGGTTTGCATACTGCCAGGGATCACTCGTAAACCGAAACACTGACTGCATCTCTTGCCTCGAGGCCGCCAAAGCGTTCCTTTTCGACGATTGCGAGAATTCTGTGACTGCATTTGTTGCAATGGTAGACTGTGGCATCAGATATGGTCCGAGACCCGGGGCGGGGGTGTGAATTAGTTAATATTGCATCGACATAATGTGCGGCGGCGAAAAGAAAAAACAATAATAAAGTACATGTGTTTGGTTTTCTTATCTCCTTGTCTAGGGTTTCAAATAATCGCCGATAAATAAGAGTCAACGTTTGATATCGTCGTACTTACAAGTTTGTGTTTGTGTCGAAATATCGTCGTCGTGGTAACGATCGTCCATGTTGTTTTTTTTTGTATGAAAGTGTGATCATATGACATGATGCAGTGGCGGATCTATTCATGGGCCGGGGGGGCCACGGCCCCCCCGAAAATTTTCAAAAATTTTAGTAGTATGTGTATAGATATATACCAGTAATACATAAATAAAATATTTTATTCTGTTAATAACAAGAAACCTTATCTAGCTTGTTTCTCGGAGAACTGGTCTATTGTACGATTGATCCCAGGCTCGACTCAGTGAAGACTTTTTTTCTTTTTTGTATTTCAACTAATACAACATAATGTTGGCACTTGGCCCAATACAATTTAATAGGTCAGCTTGCCTACGTTAGCCTGGCCCATCAATAAAAACATAAACTTATTTACCTAAATAAATAAATGGAAGCTTGGAGAAAAATACAACAGTAAATTTGCAGAATTGCAGAAAATTTGCAGAAAAAATGTTGGCCCTTTTATTACCAAACAAGGATCAAAAGAAAGGTTTGAATGTAAAAATCGTGATGAACAGCTTGAGTGCATGTTAGTGTGTGTTTTCATAAGGAAAAGTACAAGGTGGCATACCTTTTAATTCTTTTGATAAACCCTAATTAGGGTAAGCTGGGGCTTATATACCACAAGTATTTGGTATATTAAAGCCCAATACAAAACTCCTACATAATATCAAATGTCTCCCCAAACTATTACAACCCACTAAATAAACATATTAAACCAAGATTACATAAATTAAAGGATGCTATAAAATATTCCTAACAAAAAATTCATGCGAAAAAAATGTGAGTTCTCTCTTGTTTATTTGTTTGTTTCAGTATTATATTTTCGTTTGATTATACACTAAATTTATTATATTTTATTGTGAAGGATTACACATAATTCATGGAAAACCTGCTACAATTGATTTTGTTTTTCAAAAGAAGAGGCAAGTGAAGAAATATCTTCTCCGATAATCGAATCGTCAACGCCGATATCGAATGACGATGATCGTTCAACCCAAATCCTCCTAAAAGATTCAAAAATACGGAAATTGAAGACTTCGAAAATCTAAAAAGAACGCCGAATTCCTTTTTGTTAGCAGCTTTATCATTGTCTTTTAACCTATTGTTTTTCTATTGACGATATATTAACTTTAGCTTTGCCTATTCGATTTATTCTTCACGCACCCCCGAGTATGTAGTTCTGGATCCGCCCTGACCTGATGAATAAAACCTATGTTGTGTTGTTGATTTCAATCGAAACATTATTGAAATATACGCAAAATGTACAAATGTTGGCAACAGTTTTTTTTTTTTTTTTGATCGAGTGACACAAATTGCAAGACCGCAATATATTTCACGAATTATCACATGATCTTGCCGTCTGGACATACATTTTTAGATAATACGTTACTAATTCAAATTAATATAAATGGGTGAAAACATATATGGCATGCCTCGATTTAGAGTATCCGACCGAACGAATTTCAGCGACGTACGTGTTTACCGCTCTAGCTGGTAACATGTTATAGAGTTAGCTAAAATATATAACACTAAGAAAAATACAAAGGGTAAATTTGTAAGTAACTATTGATAATGGTAAATTTGTAAGAAAAATTTATAAGTCAACAAGTAACTATTGATAATGGTAAATTTGTAGATTCATGTACATATATGGCTGTTAAAAATCAATCCCACCCGCCAACCCGACACGAACCGCACGCGAACATAGCCATTTTGGGTTATTATTTTCGACTCGATCGAGTAAATGAGTATACGTGAACGCAACTCAAATATTAGTGGGTCAGGTTAAGGTTCGAATTTTTTACCCGAAATGTTGTGGAAATTGCTACCTCTCGATGAGGATTCAATGTATTTTCTATGTTTGCTAGTGTTAAGAATCGAATTGAGCTATTTGGAGCTCAATCAAATCAAAGAAAAGCAAGAACACACACGCTAACAAACTGTTTTAGCGTGGTTCAGCCTAGACTTTGGCCTACGTCCACGGATCAACCGAGCCTCGTTTCTTATTGATCACAACATGAAAGTTGTACACCGTTGTGCCCTCTACAAATCTCATGTTTACACCTCACTGTGATTCTCACTCTATAAAACTACGGACTCTCAAAGATGGCTAGTCGAAACTTGCAAACTGATATATATAGAACATAAGTCATGCTTTAAGCATGTCGCTCGAAATATCCCGTCCGTTGATTTTAAACGGATCCAACGGTCCCTGTGCGACGCGACCTTCAACAGATCCAGCCTTCATCTTCTTCAGTCAGCTTCGATGCAGTTCGACCTAGCTCCTTCCCGGCGACCCCGGCGAGTTTCTGACTCGTTAACTCCGACAAACTCCACCTCGAGACAGCAAACTCGCGATCCCAACTCCTAGAATCTCCATCGCTGCCCAGAAACATTCTCCCAAACTCAACCCATTCATATTTCTGCCAGAAACGTTCGCCCAAACTTCACAAAAAAAATAGCGCACCTCTGTTTTCAATTCTGAGAATCCACCTTTACGAGCTTCGAAATCACCTCAAAGCTCCACCTCGATCAATACGCCCTTGCTCGGTTGATCAACCAGCTCCCCTAGGAGCTGCGAGCCTCAAGAGTGAACTTGCCGACTCCAAGTAGGATCGAAATTTCCCACTTGGAATCAACTCGTACTCTTGAGCTCACTTCCTTCGTTCGGCTCGAAGATTCCTCCATCCTAGCCACTTGAGCCACCTCACAGACCCTTCCTTGGCTAGAAAACATCATCATCTTGCCCTTTCTTGCACCCAAAACCTCGCTGCCCTAAAATCAGAAAAACAATTTTCATCAGTTTTTGATAAAACTGTTCCATCAGCCCGACTTGCCACCGATCCATCGTTTTCTTCCTCGATGCTTGAGCTGTTCTCCCCCTGAAACACATCACTGCCATGTATTCTTGAGCTCCCTTCATCGCGTGGCTCAAACAATTCCATCTCGGGCTCGGAAATGTCGTCCAAAGTTACCATCCCGGCCACATTTTTCTCAACAGCAGGTTTCAGAAAAACTGGTTCGAGCTTCGCTTTTGAGCCGCCTGTTTCTACCTCTTCCCGAGCCTTCTGGTGCAGCTCTCCCACACCATTTGAACCACCACATTTCCTAGTTCTTTGATGTGCCTTTGCCTCCACAAAAAAACCCTCGAGCACGTAGATACACTGCCTTCTCCGGCCCTGCAGAATCAGCCTATTCTGCTTCTTTACCTGGATTTTTCCAGATGCAATTTGCGTGTTGAATCCTCTCCTATCCAAAGCTCCGATGGATATAAGGTTTCTCCTCAACTCAGGGACATATGTAACATCTTTGAGGATACACAACACCCCATTAGCAAGCTTCATTCTAACGGAACCACAACCACTTACCTCGAAGCATTTTCCATCTCCCACCTTCACTGTTTTTCCTCTTAGCCCCTTGAAGTCATGCAACCACTCCCTTTTGCAGGTTATATGGAAGCTAGAACCAGAGTCTAGAATCCATTCATCCCTCCTCTCAAGCTCCGAGACAGCCAACACCTCTGCAAACTCAAAACCATCATCATATTGATTAATTGAGTTTGCATTACCTTGTTGTTGCAGCTTTGGGCAGTTTCTCTTGAAATGTCCCACTTCATTACAATGAAAGCACCTCCTAGGCTCAGCAACTTCCTTTCCCTTTCCCTTTTTCCATCTTGGATTGGTTCCTTTCTGCACATTAAGCATTTCTGCCACAGAATTTGGTTCAGCTGCTATCCTAGGTAGAATTCTGGTATTGAGTTGCTTTGTACTCAGTGCAGACATCACATCTTCCTGCCTAGCTTCTCCCATCCATAGAGAAGGGCCTCCTTGAAGTATTCATGGGTTTTGGGCAGTGAACGAAGCAGCAAAAGTGCTTGATCCTCATCCTTGATTTCTTCTCCAATATTTTGCAAATCAAGGATTAACTTCTGAAACTGATTGAGCTGCTCTTCAATGGCCGTTCCTTCCTCCATTTGGAATCTATACAGAGCTTGATTGAGGTACAATCGTCTTGCTAGGGACTTGTTCATGTAAAGGGAGTCTAGCTTCTTCCAAAGCTCCTCGGCTGAAGTTTCTGAAGCAACTTTCCGCAGCACACTGTCAGCTAGACAGAGAATGATAGCGGAATAAGCTTTCTCTTTGATCTTCTTCTTTTGAGCTTCGGTTAAAGTGCTAGGTTCCATCTCGGCATCCGGCTTCAAGGCTTCCTCCAAGCCTTTCTCCACGAGCACGGCCTTCATTTTGAGCTTCCACAGCCCAAAATCGTTAGCCCCATTGAACACCTCCATTTCGAGCTTGGTCATCGTAGACATTTCCCGGGGATCCGAGCTCTCGTCCACGCTCACCGCACCACTTGTTGTGGAAATGGCTACCTCTCGATGAGGATTCAATGTATTTTCAATGTTTGCTAGTGTTAAGAATCGAATTGAGCTACTTGGAGCTCAATCAAATCAAAGAAAAGCAAGAACACACACACTCTAATAAACTGTTTTAACGAGGTTCGGCCCAGACTTTGGCCTACGTCCATGGATCAACCGAGCCTCCTTTCTTATTGATCACAACACAAAAGTTGTACACCGCCGTGCCCTCTACAAATCTCGTGTTTACACCTCACTGTGATTCTCACTCTATAAGAAACTACGGACGCTCAAAGATGGCTAGTCGAAACTTGCAAATTGATATATATAGAACATAAGTCATGCTTTAAGCATGTCGCTCGAAATATCCCGTCCGTTGATTTTAATCGGATCCAACGGTCCCTGTGCGACGCGACCTTTAATAGATCCAGCCTTTATCTTCTTCAGTCAGCTTCGATGCAGTTCGACCTAGCTCCTTCCCGACGACTTCTTCGGCGACTCCGGCGAGTTTCTGACTCGTTAACTCCGACACAAAATCAACCTGAAACCAACCTCTTTATCAACCCATTTAACCCGAATAATATAATTTATTAAGATATCCTTAACATAAATAAAATAAAAGAAAAAAGGATCATAGGTTCAATGAATTATGCTGAGAAGTCATGAAAATGAGGGTGGAAGATCAAATGTATAGAGCATGTTTAAAGTTCGGGTTAATTATTAACGGCTTCGGTTGATGACTATGAAATAACCTGATATTTATTAATTATGTTTTCTGAGACTTTTGTTATTTGCAACTTTAATTGTTTCTTATTATATTCATGTTTTAGAAAAAAAACAAATGTTCCCTTAGATGGGTTTAGATGGTATTAGTTTTAGTTGGGTTTATATAATGGGGAGTATAGATTTTTTGAGTGTTTGGTTGATGGGTTTAAATAATAATGTCCGGTGTGTTTGGTTAGATTTTAGATGGTATTAGGTTTAATTATAGTCAATTACACTTTTACCCTTCTCAAGAAACCTAACACTCTGCAGAGAAAACAAATTGAAAATATAATAGCATACTTCCTTCATCTATTGACGAAGAACAAAAAAGAACTGAAATTATCAAGCACCATTTTAAGCAGGTCGGGTTTGGATTTGATATTTCAACCCCTTTAAGTAAACAGATCAGGTTAGGATTGAAGTTTTTGAACCCGTTTATTGAACGGGTTGAACCCGAATATGACTCAATCCAGCCTGTTTACCACCCTACATAGAAGGGGAAAAAGGAAGACGAAAGGTCAGGTAAATGCATTTAAATAAACTACGTAGTAATTTCTTAGCTTCTATTTGAATGTAAGTACTATCCAAAAATTATAAAAGACAATTCGATTTATAAAGGGACAATTATGTTTCAGGCCCTAGAAAGGTTTAAACTTAGTGATCAGGCCCTGCCAGGATTTTCTTTAGTTTTAAGGACCTATTTTTTGAAAAATTTAAAGGTAAAGACTCAAACTATGTTTTGACTAAAATACCCTTCACAAAGTGTTATCTAAATGGGTATTCGGCGTCAGATTTATGTTACAGAGATGCGACGACTTGTTACCGTAAAAACCATAAGCGTTATGTTAAACTATATGTGACTTCTCAATAATAAAATGTTTTTAACAGATTTATATTTATTTATTCGGCTAATCGAAACCTAGTTTTCACAATGAATTGAGTACAACAATCGACTGCCCCATCAACCAATCAATTTCGACGTGTCGCGTAGGATTTATTCTGATATTGATGGAGTACGATGTAAGTATTGTAATGAATTTTTATATGGGTTCAAATTCGAGAAAGATATGGCCAAATCGAAGTAGATTTTCGCAGCAATTGCAGCTAATCTATGTGTATCCGAGGTACCCATAGTTTGGGCGTTTCATATGCTCTGTGAATTTTGAAACAATCGTCACCTCATCACTTCCAAAACGTACGTTGTGTGAAGCAGGTCGTATGGCAGGCATCGAATCATCTGGAATATGTGTTACTATTTCATGCATTATTGTTACAAAATTATGTCTTAACGTTATAACAGTATCAAGATACGTTACTCCATTACTTGTAAACGATATTATTTTGTCCATCTTCATACTTCGTTTTGTTTATAATAAGTATAGATGTGGTATTTTTTGTCCAACATATGGTACTAAGAACAAAGTGGATCATGATACAAGGGGTAACTCATAAT
Source organism: Craterostigma plantagineum (assembly GCA_027422505.1). Taxonomy (NCBI): domain Eukaryota; kingdom Viridiplantae; phylum Streptophyta; class Magnoliopsida; order Lamiales; family Linderniaceae; genus Craterostigma; species Craterostigma plantagineum. The sequence continues at coordinate 29,097 of JAPQWV010003077.1, forward strand.
CGACTTCTCTGTCGATTAATTGGTACCTAATTTTGTTTTTCATAAGTATTGATGGGGGATTTTGTTTAACAGACCTGTTTCGATAATTGTTTACATTGAACTGTTACTACATTAAATAGAAGCGTTACGTGGATTGTCTAAAATGGTATATTATGACGTATTTTTATTTTTCGTAAGTATTTGGCATTGAACTGTTACTACCTGAAATTGAAGCGTTACTTGGTATATCTGAAGTGGTATATTATGTCCTTCTACTGTTTTTCATAAGTATTGATATGGTATTTTTCTTAGCAAAACTGTTTCGAAAAATTTTGGGCGGGATATTGGTTTTGGATGGGTTTGGATGTATTTACTATACTTGCAAATTTTGGGCGCGATTTGTGGATGGATTGGGTTAATTGGGATGGATATTGGTTTTGAATGTGTTTGGATGGATTTACTATACTTACTAAATTTTGGGCGGGATTTGTGGATTAATTGAGTTAATTGGGCGGGATGTATGCCAAGATTGGGATTTGGGCGGGTTTGCTAGTTCAATTCAAATGTCTTTTTAATAACTATTTAACTGTTATGCATTAGTTAAATATGTTACTAAAAGTTGTTTATGTGTTAAAATTTGCTATAGTTGTCGCAACAAGGTTTAGGGTTATGTGTTTATGGAGATTAAGATTTAAGGTTTCAGGGTTGCCCTTAAGGTTTCAGGATTTACGACATATAAACTGATATTTGTGGTTTAAATTTTGAATTTTGATGGCATTCATGCTGAAATTCATATGTGACGTTTCAATGAACAAAGTAATAGTCTATGTTTTGAATAACTATTGACCTCGAACATTCACTATCATCCACCTCAATCGAATAATGTAGCTTTTAAAGGAATTGGTGTGATAAATGCATCAAATCATACATTTACAAGATGTTAATCTTGTAAATCTCGAACATTTATGAACGAAATTAATCGGATTAGTAATGTGGTACTGGAAACCTATTATGTGGTATCATTATCTGTAAACACGTTATTCGATATGTTCGTACTGTTATTTTATAGCAAACATGTAGTATTACGTGCAGGCAATCTGGTAGTGGTGACGCTAACGAATCATCCTGTTAACATTCCTTAACAAATAACTTCGAGAATGTATCAAATACATATTTACGACATATAAAATGATATTTGTGGTTTAAGTTTGAACTTTGAATACGTTTGTGATAAAATTCGTAACGTTATGTCTCATTAAAAGAGATACTAGTATATGTTGTGAAGGAAGAGCTACATGTTTACATGATATTTTATCTCAACTTTCACATATTGATATCAACATTTGCAAAACGTGTCTTTTAAAGAAATTTTGTGATTTAGCTTCATCATATCATCTATTTCCATGAATGTCAATCTTATGCATCCGAACGAAATCAATTTATGAACGAAATTAATCGAAATAGTCATGTGGCATTGATTAGCTATTTTGTGGTACATGTAGCTACAAATGTGTTATAAGATTTGTTTATATTGTTATTTTTTATCAGGCATGTGGTATTATTTGCAAGCAATGTGGTAATATTAAGTTATTGTACTGTTAATATCTCTAACAATATAGAAACTTCTAGATAGTTCTTAATGATGTGTTACCCAGAATGCGTGAATTGTTACTCAGAATAAATAAAGTGTTACCAACCAACTTTTTAATATACAAACGTTCCAATATTAGGTCTCATCAAAATTCTTCGTTATCACATTATCAACATTAATAATCTCATTCAATTAAAACGACTCATGATCAAACTTAGCCGAATCTACCTTATTAGTTCATTAAAGTCGAGATTCACATGTTTTTCAACGAAATTTTTGAATTGTATTAATCACATTATTTCATGATAAATTTCAAATTTTTCATTATTTACATGAGAAATTGACATCGATTTAACCTTACTGTGTCATTTGCGTCAGATATTCGAGCGAATTCAGATATATTTAGATGTCAAATTTTTTTTACGATCTATTCCTCTTTGCATTTACTTGGGTATTACGCATGTTATTTATGGGTGACGCGTCGTTATTATTTTCTCATTATATGTTCGTTTTGCGGATATATTTGTCATAAATATCAAGACATATGATATTATTGTTCCACGAATTGTTATCCAGAAAGCATGAAGTGTTATTCAGTAACCATTTTAATTAGCAAACGTTTACCGCTTAGATCTTATCAAAATTCTTCGTTGTTCCATGATTAACATCAATAATTGTCGTCGATAACTAAGGCACATGATGAAATTGTGTCGAATTTACATTATTCGGTCATTAAAGTCGAGATTTCACTGTATTAAACGAAATTCCGAATTATGTTTGGAGCATCCGTGCTTTATGAACTTCGAAAATTCTCTTTGATTATGAAGACCCATGAAAAATCAAAGCCAATACAACTTTTTGCTGTTAGTAACGTCGAGATTGGGTTGAATTTGGAACATGAAATTTTTCTTTCGACCACTTGTGTGAAAGGAAATGGTTTTTCAGCTTAAAACTATTATATTTGTTTCGAAACTTGTTATCGCATCATTTAGGTATTTTCGTCGATTTGGCATATGTTAGGGTTAATATCTTATCGCAAAACTGGCGAATTTGTTATTTTGTATTAGTATTGTTATTCTCTTTGACAAATTTGTTACTAAATATACAGCTTGTAGTACTCAATACAATACTCTTTGTTATCAAAATGAAAGGAAGTTTTTTCTTCTGCTTGAAACTGTTATTTTTGTTTCGAAACTTGTTATCGCATCATTTAGGTATTTTTCGTTGATTTGTCATATGTTAGGGTTAAACGTCTTATCGCAAAACTGGAAAATTTGTTATTCGTTGTATTAGTCCTGGTATTCTCGATGAAAAACCTTTGTTACTCAATATACAGCTTATAGTACTCTATACAAGACTTTGTTATTAAAATGAAAGGAAGTGTTTTTTTCTAGCTTACAACTATTATTTTTGTTTCGAAACTTGTTATCACATCATCCAGCTATTTTTCATTGATTTGGCATATGTTACGGTTAAACATCTTATGGCAAAGACTGACAAATTTGTTATTCGTTGTATCGGTATTCGTATTCTCTTCCACAGCGTGTGGTAGTCAATAAAGACTCTTTGTGATTCTAGTGAAAGTAAGTTTTTCTTCAGCACAAAATTGTTATTATTATTTAGAAATTTTTTATCGCATGATTCAGGTATTTTTCGTCGATTTGGCATATGTTAGGGTTAAATATGTCTTAACGCACCAGTTAATTATTTTCCTCTGATTTATTCGTTGTAGTAGTATTGGCATTATAATTGATAAAGTTGTTACTGAATATATGTGATATTGTACTCTATACAGACAATTTGTTATCCAGATGAATAGAAGTGTTTCATCCAGTCCAAAACTTTTATAATTATTCCGACAACTGTAATCGGATCATTTAGGTATTGTGTGGTAAATTTCGCATATGTCAGGGATAATTATGTCTTTTCGCAGCCTTTAGGTAGTTTCCACTGAAATTTTCGAAAACTAGGTCATTTATCCTAAACCAAATTATACTGAGGCCTGGATCTAAAGTTAAATATGTTATTAGGGCCTGAACGTTAATTAACCATTTATAAAAACGACCCAGATCCTAAGTGCATGACATATAGATGACGTTCAAAATGTAGGATATTTGAATGATCAACCTCAAGAGATATGGACAATATATTTAATACATATACTCACACAAACCACTCAATTATTCTCGTATTATGTCTTAAACGCACATACACCTCAAACACTTAATAGTTGCGATCATCTTCACAGTTGCTGTAGATATCTAGCAGTCAACTTAGAGCGCATCTTCATACGAAAGCATGGTAGCTGACCAGGAAGCGCTGACCAGAGTATCAGTCGGAGTGTGTGGGCCCAACCTCACAGGTCACGGTAGGAACGGATGTTACAAGTAACTCACGGTATATGGGACGGGATTTTACACAAAACACTCGAAATACTCTACAATTATCATAAGTTTTTATGGGTGAGAAATGCCAAAATATTATTACTCATATAATTTGATAGAATATATCCCAAGTCCACTCACTCAGTGCATATGACACACGGTTTTATTACTCAGTGACGTTAATAGCTTCCTTTGCTTATTTTATTCTTCGAATGGTTAAGATTCTTCTAGGCACGGTACAACAAGCTTAGCCCGCTTTATGTAATAAAACTATATAGTACGGTTAATAATCTTTGATTGATAACCTATTATCATCGTCTGAACAACGCGAAGGAAGAAAAAATTGAAGCTAGGTTTTATCGAGCGAGACCCATAAGCAAAACAAAAGGTTAATGCATTGTTAATATTAATATATCTCGATAAAGCATAGTGCAATGAGTACATATCATCAACTACACGTCAAACCACACCCAAAACACACGCAAACTTATTTTATAGTACTTCGAAGATAAATATATTATAATAGAAAACACACCCCCATCATCTTCGCCGATATACTACTCATCACCATTAGTAGGCGAGGGCATGACATTCAAATCAGGTACAAAACCCTCGTCAGCATCCTCCGACTCCTCCGGGGGAGGTGCCGCCACCTCCTCCGGCGGAGGGGTCACGTCGGCCGGAACCACCTCCTTTCCGACGCCTTTCTCCGACGGAGGCGGCGGTGCAGCCACCTTCTCCTCATCCTCCTTGCCAGCGCCACCTTCTTTCTTCTTGAGCTCTTCAACGGTGGGCCCACTGTTTAGGATAAGGGCTGGGTTGATATTGGCCAGCTCCTCCTCGGCGTTGAACAACGGCGGCGGACGAGCGCCTCTCCACTCTCTAGTTGGGTGGGACCTCATATGGCCGAACAGTGACTTTAAGCTGCTGAAAACTCTGTCGCACTCGCTGCATGGAAAAGATTCGTCTCCTGGCGGCGGCGGTTGAAGATGAGGCGACTGTGGACCTTTCTTCCCGGCCTTTGCCGCCGCCGGAGTATCCGCCCCCTTTTGGACCTGAGGAAGTACTGCTGTGCGGAACCTTAAACCAGATCGTCCAGTTGTGGAGATGAACCTTCCTCTTGGCCACATCGGAGGTGGTGGTTGTGGCCCATCGCGGCCAAAAGATGGCGGTGGTGGAGGCGGAGGAGGAGTCTGACGCGGCGGCGGCATGGCAAGGGGGCGGTAGACGGTTACCCTGCGAACACCCATGGACTGTAGCTGTGATGGTCTGTCCGTAGAAGAACCCATGATATCACTACCGCCGCCGTAATAACTGGCGTAGCCACCTCGTCCGACGGCGTGAGGAGGAGGCGGCGGCGGCACAATGGCGAAGGGATTGAAGCTGCCTCCGGCCCAGGGAAGACCAATTCTCTGCAACAGCCACAAAGGTAGTTGCGGGGCATCGTCAGAAAACCCAGCGACGTAACCGCCACCATAACTTGTTGGACCACCTCGACCGCCGCTTGAAGGCGGCGGAGGCGGCGGTGGAGGCGGTGCCATGCCAAAGGGCCTAAAGCCCGTCGCCCCAGCAACACCCATCCGCAGCGACAGAGGCGACTTTGGGGCCTCAGATGAAGAAGCAGTGGTCACCACACCACTGAGGCCGCTTGAAGGCGGCGGTGGCACGCCGAACTGCCTGAAGGCCGTCACGCCTTGGACACCGACGGTGGGCGGTGGGTGGGTCAGAATCGGACGGACGGTGTATGGTCGAGTGGGGCTAAAAGCGCGGGGCGGTGTGGGAGGAGAGCTCTGCTTTTCTCCGTCGTTATTAGGGTTAGTCATGGTGGTGTAAGTTGTGAAGAAGGGCGGAGAAATGGCCGGCGCATATTTGTAGTCTGTGAAACGGCGGCAATCCTACGGTTGCGCCTCTTCGTTCTTCAGGCGGTATTGCATGAATCGGCGGCGATGGGTTTCTTCGGACAAGATGAGTTTAACCGTTGCATGGCGGGAAGGGAACGATTCGCTGTTTTTTTGCAATTGCGTCCCTGACCTTTGGTTGATTTTCAAACACATCCATCCGTACTTCGATTTCGCTAACGTTGTCAGAAGATGATTGACTAATTTTGAATTATGACAGCAAATTACAGTGCCCAAACTGCCCTTCAAGAATTTGTAATGAAGATCGACAGCTAAATACGAGTATTCGTCCAAGCTGAATTTTTTTTTACTATTAATAATTCGTGACGTTCAGCTTGAAACAGAGCCAAACATGGGAAAATTATTTTAGACATGGGAACACATTCTTCGGCATTTCTGTTAATTCAGTTTTGATTTGTGTTCACTAATGAAGACACGTCTCTAATCTAGTTTGAAAATCCTCAAATTTCTCAAACTTCAATCTGATCCTACATCTGGGTAAGAGCTTTCTTTCCATTGTAAACTGTTTCGCGGAAATTTTCTGTGTGATCGAATCGAATGACGTGAAATTGGTTTTCTTTATGCTTTTGCTCTCTCTTTTTCAGCTGCATTAGAGTATGGAGAAGACAGATCATGGGCATAAGCTGTATAACAAAATGCGCCTGTGGGAATTCCCTGATGAGTACATTGTGGAGCCCACAGATGGAACTCATTCAGCTTCGTTTTTGTCCATCAGCCGCGTTGATGGTTCCATGAATCTTATTGGTAATATTTTTTTTTTTTTCGTGTCTTTTCTTGGATGATTTGTTTATCTGTGTTATCTAATTCTTGTGCAGACGAAGTACCTCTATGTGATACACTTCGTGTTCCAAAGATCACTACAATCTATGGTGTTATAGGTGTCCTTAAGCTTGTAGCAGGTCAGTTCTTGTGCTTCTATGTTGGCATTGTTTAGATTCATTCAGGAAATTGATGATTATTCGTGTGTAGATTTGATAAAAAAAAAAGTGCTTTCCATGTTATTTTACGCTGTTACTCTGCTTTGTGCCTTCCAATTTTGTCCCAGACTTTCTGCTGCTGGATGCTAGGGCTCATCTTTTTAGTTCTTTGTGGTTCACTTATATGATTTTGGTATGTTCTACGATGATGTACAAACGTTTTCTTTTCTTTTAAGGGTCGTATCTGTTTGTGATCACTGGGCGAGAATGTGCTGGACAGTACCTTGGCCACCCCTTTTTCAAGATAACATCAATGAATGTCTTTCCATGTGACCATTCTCTAAAGAATTCTCCGCAAGAACAGGTCGGTCATTTACTAGGTTTTGTAGTACTCTATGTTCGTATCTCTAAAACTTCTATGTTTGATGTTGGGCCTATTTGGGAGACAGAAAATCTTGGAGAGTGAGTTCTCTCGCTTGCTTAGCGTTGCTGAGAGAACTCCGGGCCTATATTTCTCGTACGATGTGAACATCACATTGAGGTGCGGTGTCTACTCTATGTGCTGAGTTCTTGTTTTTTGTAGATGTACTTTTACGTTTTTTTATATATTTGTTTGCCCCATTGTTTCTTGCTAGGCTTACATTCGTTTCTTAGACCGTATAATTACTTTACTGTCGCCTTGGACAAGATTCGAGTATTCTGAAAAGCCTGGACGAAAATTAAAGAAAAGTATCTTCAAGTTTAGGGCCAAGATTTTGCATGTTCTTGCTTTCTTTGGTTCATGAACATGAAACAACTAGCAATATTTCAATTATGCTTATAAATCATCTCACAGCACCCAGCGACTTCATGGTTTAGACGATGAATCGAAGCTGCTTCCACTTTGGAGACAAGTAAGCTTCCATGTCCTTATTTAGGGAATATTTTCAGGAACTGTAAGAATCTTGTCTGTGGTAGCTTTCTTTAATCGAGTGAAATAATGAATTCATATATTTTCACTCAGGCCGATCCACGATTTCTTTGGAACAACTATATGCTCGAAGTGCTAGTAGAAAACAAGGTCAGCTAGCTAACTGTTTCCGACGTATAAAGATTCTTGCTTTTGTAGGCGAACCCCATTTATATTTCTGACGAGAAATTTGCTTTCTTTTCTTCTTTTTTTTTCCTTATACAGCTTGACCCATATTTACTTCCTGTTATGCAAGGGAGTATCCTTTTCGAATTACTTACATGAAAATATTATAATCATCGCACAATCTCCTCGCAAAGTGAAAATCCTTAACCGATCATCAGGCTTTCATAGTTTCCAAGCTGCTATAGGAAAAGACATTATTGATGTTACACTGATTGCCCGAAGATGCACAAGGAGAACTGGTACGTAGTATTGTTATTGCTCGCACAAATATATTGTGTTTGTTTCTAATTCATTTTTTGTCTGAAGGCACGAGAATGTGGAGAAGAGGAGCTGATTCTGATGGATTTGTGGCAAATTTTGTGGAAACTGAACAAATGATACAATTAAATGGGCACACTGCATCATTTCTTCAGGTTATAAGGTTTTGGATATTAGTCTTGATGCAGTATTCATCAACCACAATAATTTGATAAAATGTTGTTTCTATTTCATATTTTAGGTCAGAGGCTCGATACCCTTGCTATGGGATCAAATTGTTGATTTGACATACAAGCCAAAGTTCGAAGTAGTGAGATACGAAGAAGCAGTAAGTTGTTTCCTGACATTTGAGCCAACTTTTCCTAAATCATTAAATGTTTTCTGATAAACACAATGTAACAACTAATCTCCTTTGTGCCTAATTTATGTAGCCTCGGGTAGTTGAGAGGCATTTTCTGGATTTACGAAAGAAATATGGGAATGTTCTTGCCGTTGATCTAATTAACAAGGTTTGTAGCTTCACTCAATTATGAATTGTTTTGTTTTCTCTTAATTTCTATATTCGATCAGAAATCATTATATGGATCTAGTATGGTGAATTCCATCTTCGATCCCCTTATCTTCATTTTGAGTATTTCAGCTATTGCTTTCGTCCTATGTTGCTCAGTTTTTTTTTTTCTTTTACTATTATATTTTCGATCTTCTGAATTTTTTTAACAGCATGGAGGTGAGGGACGTCTATGTGAGAAGTTCGGGGATGCAATTCAACATGTTGTCGGAGATGATGTTAGGTATATTTTTTCTTTAACGTTCTCATTACAATGGATGAAAGCGATCAACTTTTTCTAACATGTTTCACTGTCCAGATATCTGCACTTTGACTTCCATAAGATATGTGGACACGTTCATTTCGAGCGCCTATCGAATCTTTACGACCAAATCGAAGAGTTTCTCATAAAAAACAGGTTTTTTTTAATCGACCATTCTAAATATGTGTGTGTGTGTGTTTTGTCTCCTATAACTGATTAACAGCTTTATTTCAAAAAATATTCAGGTACCTCTTGTTAAGTGAGAAGGGAGAGAAAGTTGAAGAGCAAGTTGGAATTGTCCGAACAAATTGCATCGACTGCTTGGACCGAACAAATGTCACCCAGGCATGTAATTTTTATGTCTTAATCTATGTAGTGAAGGATTTTACTATTTTAACGGTGTTCGTATAATTCATTGCTTCTTTTTGCAGAGCATGATTGCTTGTAAAATGCTCGAATTCCAACTTCAGAGGCTTGGCGTATTTACCGCCGAGGAAACTATTAGCTCTCACCCCAATTTTGACAATAGCTTCAAAATACGTATGGTGTTTCAATTCTTACAAGCTGCTAAATATTGATGACTTCATATGTTATTAAGCTATCCTCAAATCATTAAGTTTCCATTAATAATCACTTCAACTGTTCTTTCTTTATAGTGTGGGCTAACCATGGTGATGACGTCAGCATTCAGTACTCTGGCACGCCAGCATTGAAGGGAGATTTTGTTAGGTTAACTCTTAAAACTTTTAACTGTTGGTGTTCAAACTTCTAAATGTGTCGTTTTGTTTCCTAAACTTTGCAAAACCGTTCCCTTTTAGTTCTTTTACCAGTTCCTTAGGTCAAAGGAACCACAAAAGAAAGGTTTTGCTAGTTTTGAAAGCAAAAGGGCACATTGAAAATAATATTACGCCAGCATTCCTTGTATACTAGAAAATTCTCATATTTTTAAGATTTAATGGCTTACCACGACTTAGAAAGTTGTGTATGTGAATTAGATGTTTCCTCATTGCAATGATATATACGTTAACTTTCGAAATTTTTTATGTATTAGCCTTCGTCGACTCTTGGAGCCTTTCCAATTGTAACTTTCTAGCCCCATCTTTTAAGCTGAGGTTCTAAACATGCGTAACAGAAATAATAGACATGTCGAGCTCATTTTTCTCTCTATTTTTGTCACGAAAAAATATCAGGTGCGGCCAAAGAACAATGGAAGGGATTCTAAGAGATGGCTATAACGCCCTAATGCGGTATTACTTGAACAATTTCCGCGATGGTACTAAACAGGTTTGTCTCTACTCCTAATTTGAGCAACCTTTTTTATATTGGAAAAAAAAAAAGAAGAAAATCACTCAGCATTATAAGCGATTGCAAAGTTCTTAGAAAATCAATAAGATGGCGTTATATCATATGTTTCAGGATGCAATCGATTTACTACAAGGTCACTACATCGTATCTGTGTCCCGAGGGATGCGTCCCACGTCCCCCAAGAAGGGCATCGAAGCCATAGCTGTGAGTGATTCTACTATAAGTTTTAAGTCTCATCAATTTTTTCTACATGTAAATTTTTTTCTTTTGCTGCAGTCGTTTCCGCTGGCTTTATCACTGATGATGATCGGTTTATTCTTTGCATGGATTTCATTGGGACGAGGTTTCTTAGTCCATCGATCCCATGTTCTTTTATTCCCTTGCGATTTTTTAAATTCCTCTATATATCATCGGGTTTTTTCTTGTTTCTTGCAGTTCGATACAGTTTTTGGAACCTATTCTTTTCGATGATGTGGGCGAGCCTAAGCGTGGCTATTGCAGTGTTCGTGAAGGCAAATGGGCAAATGTTCTGTAACCGTCCTCGTCTGCACCAGCCCAGGCGCTGATTGATTCTTTTTTTTTTAACATATAGTTCGAAAAGAATTCTCTTCTTACATATGTCGATTGATGTTTTGTCGATTCTTGTACCGGACTATTTTTCGTCTGTTTACAGGCGTTTCCTGAGGCTTTAGTAGTAAGTGAACTCAATCGAATCAGATCATTGTCTTGGATACTAATACATTTGAACTGTGTTAAGTTACGATTCTATATTTCGAATTCAAATCGTACATTTTGAATCTCCTCTAAGATCGAACCTTACTTGCAATCCTCTTCACGACTAGGAGAATGATGAACTCCACTATACTTCTATACTAGTACATTTTCGCATAGGAACCTTACTTGCAATCCTCTTCACGACTAGGAGAATGATGAACTCCTCTATACTTCTATACTAGTACATTTTCGCACACTCTATGCATGTGCTAATATCTCAATTATAATTCTAAATTTAAATGTTATTATTTTAAAGAATATAAAAAATAGTTTTTAAGATATAATAAAACATAATCATGATAGTAAGCATTTATTGTGGTAAAAGCATATCTTGGTTTTAGAATGAGGATTTCAAAGTTCATGACCCAAGTTAATTTTCATTTAGAGTTCATGACCTTGTCAGAAAATTTTTAGGGTTAAGGATCCGATACACTTAAATTCCGACGGAAATTCCGTTGAAATGTATCATATTTTATTTTTTTTATTTTCGAATTGCGACGGAAATTCCGTCGAAATGTATCATATTTTGGTTTTCAATTATCGAATTTCGACGGAAATTCCGTCGAAATATATATTTCGACGGAATTTTAGCCGAGATTCGACAATTAAATAAAACAAAGTATGATACATTTCGACGGAAATTCGACGGAAATTCCGTCAAAATATCATATTTTAATTTTTTCTATTTTCGAATCTCGACGGAAATTCCGTCGAAATGGTTTTTCAGTACCACTTCATGGGCCTGCAGTAACACTTCGTGGACCTGTAGTACCACTTCATGGTTCTGCAGTACCATTTCATCGTTCTGCAGTACCACTTAATTATTTTGCATAACATTTTATCGTTTTGCAGCACCACTTCTGTGTTCTGAAACAAAACCTGTAACGCCCGTTTCCTATTACCTTTTTACGGATCTATGAAATATTCGCATAAAATTTTTCGCGATTTCCATAACTACTCCCTTTAATAAAAACGGATGCGTACATCCGATCTAGTTCCTTTCACAATAATATACATATGAGTATCCTAACATAAAATATAGCAGTCGGTACTATTTCTAATCCAAATGCTAATGATGAACAGAGGGGAGCAGGAGGAGAGCATCGTCGGCCAACCTTGAATCCATGCTTTGTATGATGATGCGTTCTACGCAGTCTGCTAATTATCTACGACAACTGTGAAGACAACTACTCAGAGTATGACCGCAACATGTTAACTAATAACAAGCAACACTAAAATAAACAGTAGTCCATTTCTTCCTGTCAATATCGTAACCATGCCATCATAAAATCATCGTGCATATGACTGTCATTCATAAGATCCGTAGATCACATGACATTCTATATGTCCATTTATTTTGATACTCCCGTTATAGACTAGCTAGACTGTATGTACGCCCAGTCGGCGCCCATGCATGGGACTCTGTAACCATTCTGTAATCCTCCGATTTGTAGGGATACATATATGCCTATACAGGACTGTGAAATCCCCCGATTTGTAGGGATGTATACCGTAGCATCCGTATCATATCATCTGTAGTCGTAGCAGTCATAACGGTTTCTCCCTTATTTTATATGTATGCAATGCTATATAAAATACCTTATATGACACTTAAATCATATAAGAGCACGTTACGGTATATGGTTCACGTCGATTCATAAATAACACATATATCACGCAGTAATCAGTTAATCCATATAGGGCACATAATCACATAAAGCACATAAAATACATGTTGCAAATCATACTCACAAGTTTCGCCTATTTTTCCCGATCGCTTCCTCGGCCTTGTCTTTGCCCTTATCCGACTCATGACCTGTATAATTATTTTATCTGGTAAATCTAAAATCCCTATAATGATATGCATGAGTGATATGCATGCTTTGTTATGCAAGACTATTCCTATTTATAGTCTCCACCGTATTTAACTATCTGTCTATAGTTGTATTTTAATATTATGCTCTGTTCGAAATAAATATTGATCGATTATAAAAATTTCGAAATTGTTTTGCGAATTTGTCTTAAAATCGCGAAGACTTATTTGACCCGTGAAATTCATTTCGCGAAATCCTTAAGGACACGAAATCAATTTCAGCCCGCGAACTTCAATTTAACCCGAACCTTATCTCTCAATTTGCGAAATCCGTTGGCCCGCAAAAGATGCGTGGCCCGCGAGAACCTGATTTTTGGCTTGCGTTTCATCTTTCAATTCGTAAAGTTAATTGGCCCACAAAAACGTTTAGCCCGCGCGAAGCCCGAACCCACAGACTTTGGAAATTTGGCCCGCGAGAAACTGCTTTGCGAACCCTTTGGCATAAGTAATTAATTAATTTTTCTTTCGAAATTTCTTTCGCTAATTTTTCTGAAAATCTTAAAATATTTATTAACCTATCTTTCGAAGATCATAATTTCTAGCCTTTCGAATTTATTAAATTCCTCAAGAACAACAAAATTACTAAATTTGTCAAAATTCATATCACTGTAATCTCCTTCTAAATAATCGAAACCAGGAAAGCGGTACACCTAAAACACATTTTTCTTTCGCGACCGGGGAAAATTCCGATCAACTCTAAAAGTTTAAGAACATGAAGACCTTCAAATATTTCAAACACCTTCATATCTAACACCAAAACTTTATAAGATAACTATGTCGAAATCTGTCAAATTATAACAAACCCTAGAAACCAAAAATCCTATTATGTCGAAAGCCTTAATACTCTTAATCATTTAAATACTAAATATTCATACATTGAAACCATCTGTCGAATTAAGGATACCTAAACTGCCAAATATTTTTATCCTAAATATTCGAATTCTTTCCATCCCTTTTATGTCCTAACATTGAAATTTATCCACATATGTAAATAAGCAATCCCTACAAAATTCTACAGAAACCCTAATCTATCAAAAGTCATGAAAACCTTCTAAATACACATAATAGCTTATTATCCTTATTTGTTACGCATATGTAATTCTTCCATAAGTATGAGAATTCCTGTAAACTTACGGAAACCTCCTACATTTACTGAAGTATACTTAATCACATAATCGTAGTTATCCCATCATAGTTGTTCCTATTTATATGCATGTGTAAATTTTAAAAACATCATATGACAGTTCTCACCTCAAATTTGTCGAAGGTTTGTGTTTGCTTTATACTTTTCTCCTAAAGCTTCTTCTGTTCTTATTTTATTTACGAGAGATTTTTACTCGACGTGTTGTAGATATATTAAAGTGATTTGGGACAAGTAGGTGTATTTACCTCCCATGCTAAGAAACCTTCTTATAGTTATCTCTTTCTATCGAAATCTTTCTCTCCCTTAAACTCTATCGAAAACTTGTTCTCTCCTAAAATAATTTTCCACCAATAGTATTCATTCTCTTTTGATCATCACAAAACTCCTTGACATGTAGGTATACGCATACTTTATTTATTTTTCTAGAATTGAGTACCTAGTCATACTTATAAGATAAGGGACCTCCAAGTGTTACTCTAGGTTTTCTTAGGTAGGGTTTTGTAATTAGATCGATATATATCTATACTTCTACTATAAAAAAGGAGAATGTGGCCAGTTTTCACAGCAGGTTACAGGTCATTCATTTAGCTTAATAGTCTGGATGGCAGCCCTCTATTTTCAAGTTACCTTGTTTTTTTCTTGTTTTTTCTTTTTATTTTTCCTTATGAAAAAATGCTACATATATCACCTTTAACTTATTAGAAATAAATATTCCAACGTGAAAAAAATATTCCAAAGTGATCCATAATTACAATTATATCCCCAAAACTTAATTAAAATTGTAAAATGACCCACAATATAAATATACCTACAATTAGTTTTTTTTTCATACAATTACATAACAATGCATCAGAATAATATATTATAATTGTTAAGTTTTTTAAGTAACAAAAAAATTAATTAAATGAATATATGAAGGAATATATATCGTGAATAGTTTTCTATAGATGGAAATATAGAAGAAATTGGCGGAGTTCGATGATATAGTTCAAATAATAAATGTTGAGAAATGACATTGTAGCAGCTTTATATAGATGAATAGGTTGTGATGACCTTATTTTGAGTTTAATGTGGCGTAGTATTTTCATTAATTGCCATTGTCATGTATTACAATAAAGATTGCATGGCCGTTTTTTAAATTTTGTAGCCCATTAGTTGTGACAAAGTGCCCCATAATTAAAAAAACCGAGTTGTACCATAATTGAACTATGTAAACCACTAAGTATCAACATTATTTTGTCAAATTACATGTATATTTAACATACCACCATACTTTGTGTATATGTATATTAACCATCTAATCATTCACGTCCCGAACTAGATCGTTTGTCCCTATATATGTCTCAATAGGTGTACCCACTAATTAAATCGATGACATGTAAATTCTAGCATTACAATTAAATAAAAGAACAAATATTAGATAACGATGGAGGGATTCACGTGTAATTAGGGAGATAGAAAAAAAGTTGTTAACCCATGTGCACTATGCTAAAATATTAATTTTTTTTATTTTTTTTCACCAATATTATTGCTAGATCATATAAAAATATTAATTCTTATATTTATTATATTTATATAAATGTTGTCGATAATCATTTTTTAAGAATGTTCAAATGAACTGAATTTTTTTGTGAGAGCAAAATAATTAAATTGATTTGTATTTTATATCAAATAATACGACTAGAAATCAGTTAGATAAATAGATGCTTAAGTAATAGGTTGTAAAGCAAATTCATCTACTTAAACTTGATCGTTTCGATGATCTACTCCATCGCGACCTTCTTGCTTCCGTTGGCCACGTGCATCGACATGTCTTGTGATCGATGTATAGAAGACGACTCATTATTAGGCTCGTGCTGCATTTGTGCCTGAAAGAATTCATATTGAAATTGCATAATTTATTATAAATTTAGAGTGTGTGACAACCATGATCATTTAATGTCTTACCTGTAACAAGTCTCTCATACTTGAATTGTGTTGTTAGTGAAGTGAATGATGCAAATACTGAGATTTGACTGATAAACAGCTGATCAGAAACCTGTCATTATAAAATATCATCAAAATTTAATTTTTAATATGTAAACAAATATATGTAACTTAATCTATTAATGGAGTACTTGTGATGACTTATATGCCGACATATGATAAGCTAAAGAACCCCAAGCAGTGGGAAAAATGTCTGAACTAGACATGTCAGATTTTTCTCTCGTATGATGATAAAAAACGTCCATTCCAGGCATCTCACTTTCAGCAGGTCAGTTCTTGTACTTCTATGTTGGCATTGTTTAGATATCATTCAGGAAATTGATGATTATTCGTGTGTAGATTTGATAAAAAAAGTGCTTTCCATGTTATTTTACGCTGTTACTCTGCTTTGTGCCTTCCAATTTTGTCCCAGACTTTCTGCTGCTGGATGCTAGGGCTCATCTTTTTAGTTCTTTGTGGTTCACTTATATGATTTTGGTATGTTCTACGATGATGTACAAACGTTTTCTTTTCTTTTAAGGGTCGTATCTGTTTGTGATCACTGGGCGAGAATGTGCTGGACAGTACCTTGGCCACCCCTTTTTCAAGATAACATCAATGAATGTCTTTCCATGTGACCATTCTCTAAAGAATTCTCCGCAAGAACAGGTCGGTCATTTACTAGGTTTTGTAGTACTCTATGTTCGTATCTCTAAAACTTCTATGTTTGATGTTGGGCCTATTTGGGAGACAGAAAATCTTGGAGAGTGAGTTCTCTCGCTTGCTTAGCGTTGCTGAGAGAACTCCGGGCCTATATTTCTCGTACGATGTGAACATCACATTGAGGTGCGGTGTCAACTCTATGTGCTGAGTTCTTGATTTTTGTAGATGTACTTTTACATTTTTTTTATATATTTGTTTGCCCCATTGTTTCTTGCTAGGCTTACATTCGTTTCTTAGACCGTATAATTACTTGACTGTCGCCTTGGACAGATTCGAGTATTCTGAAAAGCCTGGACGAAAATTAAAGAAAAGTATCTTCAAGTTT